>JAOWBC010000049.1:5841500-5858298 GCA_028566105.1 Hypoplectrus providencianus | reverse complement strand
ACTCCATCAGCTGCTGAAGCTCATCCAGACCGTACTGGATTTGTTGCCATGTTGGCTGTAGCAGAGCCTCATCACTGGTCCAATGGCATCAGTGATCTTTAGCTTTGATTAATTTTCCTCATATTAATCATAAAGAGACTTTATTGGCAACCTGTATGAATCTCATCATCCAACCCTAATTCACAGAAGAACAGAATAGTTCCCTTTAAGCTGACTAATGTTCATAGCTGATGTGTGTTTATTGTGAATGAGTTTCTGTATCTTTTTGTGTGTGTATAGTATGTGCACAGATAGAGCATGTGGGCCGCAGCATCACCATATGTCTCTTACAGACATCACACCTTTTCTTTCCTGTGAATTCGTAATAAATAGATAGAATTTTTGCAGCACAGTGTGTCATGCTTCATGCACCGACAGAGCGAGGGGGGTTAGTCATATTGTCATTCACAGGAAGTGATGTTGCTGTTTGTCAATGTGGTGGAGCCGAAATGGTGCCACGCGGCATGCTGTAACCCCGCTCTCTGTGAGTTCACATGTTTCCTGTGGTTTTCATCACTGTGTGTCTCCTGCTGCAGAAAGCAGAAAGCGTGCTCTGAAGAAAAAAAAAAAAAAAACGTGCAAGAGAGTCGTTTGACAGGCTCAGCGTGCTGGTGGAGGAATTTTGAGCTGCTTCTAATGTCCACACAGCTGGGGGAAATCGGTTGCATGCGCTGAATAGAAATGATGCTCATTGTCCTCACGGCAACAGCTGCGGTGGGAAGATAGCGCTGTAACAGGCCGGCAAGTAGTGCAGCAACTCCCTCACTTACACAAGCCCTTGGATTTACATACTGTCCCACATCATGTGTCAGAACGAGGTCAAAGTCAGAAGGGCGTATGCTCCGAGCCGTCTCAGTCCGGCTTGTTTGCATGTGTTCCACCTCATCACACCTGAGGCCGGGCTCTGTCACCAGGTAGTGTTTGTGTGCAGTATGTTTTTATGTGGCTCTGACCGACCCTCCCCCCCCCCCCCGCTTCCTGTGTGATGGAGAGAGGGATTAGCGTGGATTTGATGGCCTCAGTGGGACTTAGTGCAGAGAGCGGTGCAGAGTTTAGAGCCCATAGGAAGGGTGATTACACTTAGAGATCATAATGGACCCGTTTTGATGCTGTCTGTCTTCCCGAAAGGTGTATTTGTGTATGTCACTGTCACTTCTCTATAACTGATATAGATCCAGTGAGACACTTTTTTTCTGCAATTAAACCTTTTGGCAGGAAGGGAGCAAACAGATGCATGAGGCTGCCATTTTCATATTTTCTCGGGCTTGTCCTTTTTTCATTTTGGCAAGAGATTACTACAGAGATAATGATGGATTAGAAGTTGATTGCTCTTTTGTTATGTTATACCCCTTGGCAACATCACAGATATATTTGTGGAAAAGGATTAATGTGTCCTTAAAATACTTACAGAAACTGACCTTTGACCCCATATTACCACTCGAATTAAGTGTGAAACTACTGAAAAAAATGCTTTGATAATTTGGAATTACATTATTTAAATAAAAATATGAGTATTTTTATTCTGTTCCTGTTTAGGTCTGAATACTGTCTGGTTACTTTAAGGGATTACTTTATTACCACCACCAAGGAGGTCATGTTTGGGTTTGGTTTGTGTGTTTGGACCCAGGATTACAGAAAGACGACTGACCTGAATTTCAGGAGACTTAGAGGAAGCTAAGGAAGAACCCATTATATTTTGGAGCAGATCCAAATCACAGGGCAGACAAACACATTATTTCAATTTCATTAACATTGTGAGAAAGGGCATGGCGGGGGTCTGCGCCCTCCCGGTGCCTTTCTAGTTTGATTATTTTGCTTTAAAATGCATACTCGGAATGCGTTTCTCCGCAATTTGCATTGTGTTGTTGGAAGTGTAAGTCCCAGTCAAATGAGCTCACTTGATTTGATTAATGGTTAGCACTATAGCCTTGTAGCAAGAGGGAAAAACGGCAAAAGTAAATATGGAACCACAGAGCTGCTGTGGAGAATCTAAAAATGAAATACTGTTAATCCAAATTTTTAAATAGGAGTAAACAAACACGGGACACTGGAGTAAAAAAAAATGGAAAACTGAATTTCTTGTAAACAGAAAACTGAAAAAACACTGATAATATCAGTCAACCGTTATATTTTTCGCGCCCAAATCCAGTAACGGGGAAAACAATAAATGAGAAGAGAGTTATTTTAGATGAAGATGACCCGGAAGTTTTGACATTAAAAAGCCCTGATCTTCTCCACATTCGGCCCCTCTGAGTGTGGATGGAGTGAAAAAGGTGCCTGTGAAGGTGTGTAATGAAAACAAGAAGAGGAAGGGGAAAAGCAATCACGCTGCCTGCTCAGCGAGATTTATTAAGGGGGACTGAATGTGGTATCGCAGCAACAGATACAGATTGCTTGAGCAAATATTCCCTTAATTCTGTATTTGTTTTTTAAAGGCTCTCATGTACGGAGACAGATGGTCCAAGGAAGACACGCTATCTGCCGTCCTAAATGGGTGTTTTTTAGAGGTTTTAAAAGTGTTTGCTGTGCTTTTGGCTGCACACGAGCACCGAGCGTAAGCCAACACAGACGGCTGTTGGACATAGTCCGGGACTTTGCCAGTTCTCAGTAAATATTCACAATATGCTGTTTGTGTACTCTGGCCTGTCTGCCTCTGAGTGCCCTCTGTCTACTCACTGGCGATAGGTTTTCTGAGTCAATATTGGCTGTGTGCATATAAAGCAGGACTAACATGTTTCTTTCTCTCTCTCTCTCTCTCTCGTTTGCAGCGGTGCTTTTTCCGAGGTGGTGATGGCTCGCGAGAAGGCCACAGGAAAGATGGTCGCAATCAAGTGCATCCCCAAAAAGGCGCTGAAGGGGAAGGAGACGAGCATCGAAAATGAAATCGCCGTGCTAAGGAAGTAGGTAGCGCATGACTGAGCCGCGGGGAGGTTTGCAGAAGAAGAACACCGCTTTAGAAAGGGGCACCAGCTCATGGTGTCCTCGGGGAAGCTTCTATGTGTGTGTACTCTGTGACTCAGAGTTGGGATGCTGGTGTGGCTCAGTTTATTTAACAGCCATTGTCAGGCTTAAGTGACTTCCTTGTCGAATCCCATCTATCCACCATTTTGGGTCTTCACAGTGTACGCACACACGCACACACACACACACACACATGCAGACACACACAGGATTGACACCAGGTGACACTCCATCCTCCTCCAGGGCCTGATGGGTAATTCCCCTGAGAAGCTGAGTTATCAGTCACTCTTTAAGTGAGCATGCCGGTTGTTGGGTGTAGTTGCCTGTTTACAGTTGCTTCCTCCCGTTTTTTTTTTTTTTTTTTTTTTTTTTTTTAATCTCACGGTTTTGATCTCTCATCCTTTTTCCTCTTCACACTCTTTTCACTCGGCTCCGTCAGTCTAACAGCCCTCAAACTGCAACCTTATTTTCGTTCTGGACTTTCGCTCTGAAAGGAAGTTGTGAAGGTTGTTTAGTCCTTTGAGACTCTCCCCGCCGCCTCCTCCTCTTCCGCCCCCACCTCTTACTTTTCAGCCACCTGCCCTTGTGAGCACGCTCTGTCATCTGCATATCTCCTCGCAGAAGCCTTTTTTCCCCCCTAAAACCTTTAATGTTTGGTTGCCTGGACACAGACTCGTAGCATCTTGATCCCGTCCTGCATTATTTTCTTCAGGTGCTCCTGCTGACGGGGGTTGCCGCTTCATGACTCATTGATTTCCACCCCCACTCGCCCCCCTCGCCCCCCTCCTCCCCTCCTCGCCCTCCATCACGCACAAAAGGCTTCTCCCTTGTGCGAATGATACACTTTCCCAGGTTTTATTTTTGACAAGCGTGCACACAGACACAGACACACAGCGTAATTACAGACATATGCGCTTCGTTTTCAGTTGTCAGGGCATCATTTCAACAAAAGAAAAGGCTAATTGCGCCTCATTAGTGGCCTGTGCTGAAATGAACAGAGGCTGACAGCAAGCAAAGTGAATTGTCTGTCCTCCCTCTGCAGGATAAAGCACGAGAACATCGTGGCTCTGGAGGACATCTACGAGAGCTCCAACCACCTGTACCTCATAATGCAGCTGTAAGTACATCAGCCCACCACATTGTTTGTGTAGGTCAGCCCTTTGTCTCCCATTCAGCCGCTCATTTTGATAATGTGATAATGCTTTTTTTTTTTTTTTTTTTTGCTTGAATAAGCGCCTGTAATGTCCTTGCGGCGTTTTTGCCCTCTGATGAAAGTCTGATAGGATGCCGTGATGCTTTTAAAGATGAACGAGCTATTATAAAATGTACTTATCCGAGGGTTAGATAAGAAGATTGATACCACTCTCATATCTATCAGCTGTGGACAAGACCCTGTTTGTTCTTTCTAGGTATTATCATCATTATATTCAAGTCACAGAGCTAAGCGTCTGTTTTTCTGAAAATAAATACCCATTGATCTAAAAAAAAAAAAAACGCAGGTCATTAGAAATCTCCTTCCTGAAGGTGTTCTAAAGGTATTTCCAGGATCCTCACAGACTCCTCTAACCATCTGGATGCAAAATATTCCATCTGCTGCACCAAAAAATCTGTATTCTTTTTTAGGTAGACATTTTTGTGACTGTAGGATGAGATAAACACATTATTTTTGGTATTGCAACCATGAGAAAGATTCATTTTGTGTTGATTTTTGGCAATGTTTTCAACGGTACCTTGTAAATTTAGGTATTTGTACTTTATAGATAGTAGAAGCTAAAGAGAAGAGACAGAGGGGGGAATAACCAGCAAACTACTGGGATGCTTGTTACAGCTATTTTCACGCATTAGCAAGGTAAACATCCTTGCAACACAGAGATACAACATAAGTCTTGTTGTAGTTTGTGGGTGTTGTTAGCAGAGGAACAAAGTGCATTAAATATTGTTCTCATTTAAGGTTTCAGCCAACAGAATGTCCAGCTAATCAATGGACATTTCAGTGGTTATAATTCCTGTGTTTTTGTAGATTAAACAAATAGGATTTAATGAGTAAACTAGCTGTTTCCCACTGGCTACAGTCTGAAAGCTAAGCTAGGCTAACTCACCATTGGCTCCAGTTATATGTTTAGCTTTATTCCTAAATATTTTGTCCTACACTTTATTGTAAATATTCATCCATAAATTAGCTCCTACAGCATTTCATCGTGCGTGTACATTGACAATAAAGATACCCTTTGTATGCGGACATGAGAGTGGTGTTGATCTTATTGTCCAACTTTGGGCAGCAAAGGGAACAAACATTTGATTTGTGGCTTGAACCGCCACAGTCACAGCTGTACATTACACTTTAAGGTCATCTTAAAGTTGTGGTTCAAAGTGTTATTTTTCTTGTTAAATGCCGTTTTGTTTGTTTGTGAAGAGGAGTGTGGCATATGTCGTCATGATTTCCAAGACCTTTCCCCTCGCCGCATCATTTCACAGTGTTTGTGACTAATTCAGCAGCAATTTAAGCAGCGATTACTGCCCTCATTGTGGCTCTGAAAGGTGCATAATGTTGCCTTAAAAGTGGGCACCTATTAATAATTGATGCTCCATTTAATGTGAGTCACTTGTGTCTTGTTGCCATTTGTCATGGTCACGCTAGTTGCAACTGAGGGGCCAGCAATACATCTCAGACACTTTAAAGTTACATCATTTGACAAAGGGACGAGTGTCGAAAACCATAATAACAAGATGTATATAGAGTGACAACCCTAACCCTAAGCAAAGTGCAGTTGTCTACTGTACACTGTACAATACCTATCTTCGCAACAGCATGATTATTAAAAGTATTGATTGTGACAATAATTTTGCATGGAAAATGTTTACTGAGGTTTTAAATCAAGTAAGAAGTAGGGACTCTATTTGCAGCCACTGGAGACGCCCCGTTGGCCACTAGAAAGAATGCAGTTTTACTCACCTCCACATTGGCTTCACCTTTCTGGTCGGAGGTGTTATTAAATTTTATCCAACCCAAGCAGTTAACTTGGCAGCTACAAATGATAAATAACCTACCTCTGAAATGTTCAGTATGATGGAATAAACCAATTTTGTGTGCTCACAGGGTGTCTGGAGGCGAGCTGTTTGACCGCATCGTAGAGAAAGGTTTCTACACGGAGATGGATGCCAGTCGGCTCATTCGACAGGTTTTGGATGCAGTCAACTATCTGCACTCCATGGGCATCGTGCACAGAGACCTAAAGGTACAACAGCGTTCAATAGTCATAGTTAAACTTCACATAGGCACTGCAGCCGTTAAAAAAGGTTTTACTACTCATCCAGGAGAACTCTTCAGTCAGACTGAGAGGGGAAATCCCTGCTGCTTTAACTTGTGAGTGATATTACGTGAGCATTTCATGAGGATCACCCACGGAGGTTAAATGTCAGGGATTTTCCATCTTGCCAAAACTGATGAAGCGTCTTGGATGAGCCGTAAAACTCCCCTAATTCTCCACTAACAAATCCAGGGGATTTATTTCCTATTTTGTCTGGTTTCTTGCAGCCTGGATGATTGAAATTAATCCACACAGACACAGATTTTAAACTCTTTTTTTACTGTTATTTCCAGCCCGAGAACCTGCTGTACTTTAGCCCCCACGATGAATCCAAGATCATGATCAGCGACTTTGGCTTGTCGAAGATGGAGGGAACAGGTGACGTGATGGCCACCGCCTGTGGGACTCCAGGATACGTGGGTGAGGACGCCCTCTGAGCTCTGGAAACTTCCTCTGAGATAATTAGATGAGCTAGTTGGCTAAACATGATCTAATCTAATCTGCCAGGAGCCGCAGGTCAACCTCAGCCATCTGCTCCAGGCAAACCAAC
Source organism: Hypoplectrus providencianus (assembly GCA_028566105.1). Lineage (NCBI taxonomy): Eukaryota > Metazoa > Chordata > Actinopteri > Perciformes > Serranidae > Hypoplectrus > Hypoplectrus providencianus. The sequence continues at coordinate 5,851,440 of JAOWBC010000049.1, read as the reverse complement.
AAACATTTACATTCTTCTCCAGCCTCTGTCATGGAGAAAACTGTGTGAATCATTTCAATCGATGAATGTTTGTTTTCGAGTGTAAAAATAATGATTTCCTTGTTGCAGCTCCTGAGGTTTTGGCTCAGAAGCCGTACAGTAAGGCTGTGGACTGCTGGTCTATCGGGGTCATCGCCTATATTCTGTAAGAGCTCACTTATAAACACAAATCTGGTTATTAACTGAAGCTCATTTTGTGTTTGTTATCTTGTGCATGCACCTTTATTTAAACAGGAAGCCTAGAAACCACAAGATAAACCCCAAGGAGATTAAAAACCTCTTTATCAAAAGTGTCCTGACCAAGAAAGAGATCAAAGTTGCTAGTTACTGATAACAAGATCAGAATAAGAAAAAAATAAATAAGGGTCTTGCCAGCGCTGTGAGGCCGTACTGAACTCATGTGCCACTCTGATGGTCCTATTTCTTGAGTTGTGTATACTTATGAGGTTTAAGTTGTAATATAAATACAACATGGATACTCCGTGATGATATCGATGAGAGCATCTGAATAGCACATATAATCAGAAATAAACCCACTAGAATATTACTCTGCATGAGCCCATCAGGATTAATTGTAATTAAAACACATTTTTTAAATAGTCCAGATCACCTTAAATGAACTGCAACTAATGATTAAAACTTAACATCATGTTTCAAATTACACAACTTAAACAACAGTTTAGAAATTTGAATTGATGACAGTACTATGCAGACAGTTGAAGGGAATTTAATTAGAATTCATCCCGTGACAATACCTCCAAAAACAATCAAAGTGGCACCTTATATACAAACTAAAATCAGTCTAAAACCTGAAATAGATCCAGATTTCAGTATACTCTATTTGATCATGGTCACAGCTGCTGTTTTCTACAGTGGGAGCCTGTAAAGCCTTCAGAGGGGACTGTTACATGAAACTACCAAATGAATTAAGTGGTGTTGCTTGTTAGCACAGAGAAAATCCCTGGTCTCGTTACCAAGTCGTTAGGTGTGAGGAATTTTAAGGTAATTAAGTGGAAGAGCTTCTCAAGCTCTCACAAATGAGGCCCCTGCCTGGTGGTTATTACGGAATAATTTTAGACTGTTTCATTATCAAGATTTAAAAACACAACCTGAATTTATGTTGCAGATTTGCATTTTTTGTTTCATATATGACTGTTTTGCCCCATTTTTCCCTCTTAGTATTTATGTAGTCTCTTTAATCCCTCTTAACCGTCTCCTGTTGCATGCTATATGAAAAATCAAACTGCCAGTGAATGAGATTAGGCGGCAGCAAATCCTTTTTAGATTTGGGTTAAAGTTTCTAACATCGGCTGGATGATGGCGCTCATGCAGACTGTTGTTGTGTAATCATACATCTTCATGTTCCCAGGCTGTGTGGGTACCCTCCTTTCTATGACGAGAACGATTCAAAGCTCTTTGAGCAGATCCTCAAGGCAGACTACGAGTTTGACGCACCGTACTGGGATGACATATCAGACTCTGGTGAGCCATGACCCGTGTGTGACTGTGTGTGTACACTGGGTTTTTAGAATATGAGAGGCACTTTACAGACACTTTATTTTATACACTTTATGCCATAGCTTTCTAACAATTTTAAATGTTGGAACTGATGCACTGACTGACTTATACCAAAATAATGCAAGTAGTAAAATTGTTTTAAAAAGTATAAAAACCTTATAATTTGTCTCATCCTATTTTTATACACATCTATACACTGGACATTTTTTTAAATGAATGAAATGACAAATACATTGAATGCTATGAATTTAAAATACAAAAAAATAAATATATATGTATATAATTATATATTGTTTTGAATATTAAAAAAAAATGAAATTTGAAATATTGTCTATTTTTTGATTTACTTTCCTTTTAGTTTAGTTTCCCTTTTATTTATGTATTTATATTTATATACTTATTTAATTTAATATATTTTTTATTATTTCTATTTTTCCTCTTTATTTCCTTTAATTCATTTAAATTTTCAATTCAGTTTATACATTTTTCATGATTTTTTATGCTCATTATCAAATTAACAGGGCTGTTATGAAAGCCGGTCAAAAATAAAATGAATGTATAAAGTAAATCATACAGATAGATTACAGAAAAATTAAATGTGGTGTCTCAGAACATCCTCTCTGTTATTGCTACTAAAACTTCAGTTCCTTCCAGGACCTCTTTTCTTCCTCTCGTAGAAACTGCAGAGTATGCAAAGAGCTCTGACCTGGACGTGTTTTTGACCTTTTTATCTCCCTCCGCAGCCAAAGACTTTATCAGCTGCCTAATGGAGAAGGACCCGGAGAAGAGATTCATATGTGAACAGGCTCTTCAGCACCCTTGGTGAGAAACTAAGCGCGGCCCTGCACCCCAACCAGACAATCACAGGGAACCACACACATCTCGGTGCGACTAAACAGCAGTATGACGCAGATTGCCAGGCTTACGCATTTGTCATGGAGAGCATGTCCTCCCACTGTCATCTGTCACCATGGCTCCGAGCCGCGAACCCACCTCTGCTCGGCACCGGCAGCCCTCAGCGAGAAATCTGCTGAATAAATGGCTGCCAATTAGTGGCTGGCGTCCTGAAGGATCCTTGAAGAATGTGGAAGCTTTAATGAACAATTAGGATGTCTTCCCAGGCCTGGGCCGGAGCTAACGAGAGCGAGTGGGCGTGGGCTGCTGTCTCCGGCTGAGGTGGCCAATATGAATAGGTCTGTTAGCCATTAATTGGCCTTGTGCGTCCTGGGCAGGTGGTCCCTCTGATACAAATATGTGCGTTTCTGACACCGGCAACAGGTGTAATAGAGAGAAATGGCTTTCATCGACAGGGTTTCATACAGAGATATTATGATGAATGTGACATAAAGTGATGGAGGGTGTTCACCCCTGCAAACACACCTCCCCATCGATCAAAGAGGATTTAGCAGAATGGAAATGAATGATCCGAGCAGAAAGGAAAACTGCATTTGGAGGATTCCCAGAGGGATTGCAGATACAAACATAAGCTATTTCTGTGTTTGCATATGTGAATTGTTGTTTGCATGATCTAAAAGCACTTGACTGATTTCCAGGATTGCTGGAGACACGGCTCTCTGCAAGAACATTCATGAGTCAGTCAGTCGACAGATGCGGAAAAACTTTGCCAAAAGCAAATGGAGGGTGAGTACACCAGACTTACCAGATAGTCCTTAACACCACCATCTTTTCATAGGTTGCACTGGTGGAATGTAACTGCATTTATTTACACACTGCACTTCGTACAATTTTGAGGTTCTTGTACTTTAGCTGAGTATTTCCATCATTTTGTACATTTTGTGCCATGTTTAGTCACTTTTCAGGTAAATATTTAAAATGAGAAAACATTATTAATTTTTCATTGGTTAGTTATGCTTTTTTCCTAATTAAACCTCATATCAGGACATCAGTTAGTTAAAATGAAATGCTGCTTACATCAATAATAAAAAATAATCCAATTACATATTTAGAATTTATAAAAATCAACCATTTTTCTTTTGGTCCTTATCGGCATATTGATACTGTAACTTTTACTGAAGCAAGTTCTGAATTCAGTATTTAAGTTGTAGTGGAGTAATTTCACAGTGTAGTATTAGTACTTTTACTTTAAAAAAGGAATGTAAACACTTTTTTTCATCCTGTGTGTGCTTGTTATTACAGTTGTCTGTTTTCACCGTCTCTTCACAGCAAGCCTTTAATGCGACGGCTGTCATCCGCCACATGAGGCGCCTGCAGCTGGGCACCAGCTTTGGCAGCAGCCTTCACAATGCCAACTCCGTGTCCAACCCTCAGAGCCGAGCTCCAGCCAAGAGCCAGTCTGTGGACGGCGCCCCGCTCTCCCTGAAGGACTGTGAGTGACACTTCAAATGTCTCCGCAGACACAAACATGTCCAAGTTTTAATGCTGCCCTCTTCACTGAGATAGATTAGAAACAGTTGAAAAGCTCTTGAGGTTTAATTTTCAATTTAACAGACTAAACTGATTTGACATGAGCCATGTGGCCTCTATGTTTTTGGAGCCATTTCAGTCAGAGCTTGTGGCCTTATTTAAATTACTCCTGCACGTTGTCTAAATTGCATTGCAAGTCAAGTGAGGGCACATTAATCAGATTACCAAGTCAGTCAGAGTTCAGCAAACACCTCTTTCTCTGTTGCTGCCATGGGCCATGGCTAAAAAACATCTTTGGCACAAGAAAGTTTACGTCTATATGTACTACGGCCAACCTCAAACAAAACAAAAGTTGAAACTAATTCAACTTTTGTTTCAGTCACTTTACACGATGAGTTGGTAACGAGCAAGTCAGTGAGAGAGACAAGTGAATACAAATTAAGTACAAGAAAATAAAAAAAAAACTAAGAGTGTAAAAATAAAACACAAACCCAGATTTTGCAGGAGTTTGTTGTCTGCAATGATGCTAATTTGAGCAGTTCTGCTGGATTAAGAAACATAATTCCTGTACAAGCTCCAGCACTCCATCCTCTCTTTCTAGCTGTTGTGAAATATATGAAGATGCTTCTTAGTCCAGTTTGAAATGTTAAGATCATACGTTTTTTTTGTCAGAGTAGAATAATAATTGTGAGATATGAAGTTTACATGTGGTACAGATGCTTGGTAGAAAGTGAATAACATTAAATTCAGTTAAATTCAGTTAAATGTTATTTATAAATAGCATAAAAACAACTCATTTTACTTATAGGGTGTCATAGTCTGTTACTTGACCCTCAAAATGGACAAGGGGAAAAATATCATGGTGAAGATCTAAAGAAGTATTCTGGTAGTTATGTTCTTTCCATGAGATTATTGTACAATAATCAAAGCAGAGATCATTTCCAGATCCTTAAACTTCTCTTCTTGCTGCTTGATAAATACAACTGTTTGCTGAAGCTACATTTTCTCCCGCAGGTCCTCCAATAGCGCCTCTGCCCTCTGATGTCACCGTGTACAATCAGGACTCTGACGCCGCCTGTCCCGTGCGAGAGGAAGCATCCGTGGTGGCCGAGCCAGCGCGGCCACGACCCTCCACTGTTACGGTCATACACACTGGGACTAAATGACGCCAGGTTCCGCGGGAGGTGAGCTGGGAGACCACAGAGCTTTGAGACGGGACAACCATCCCAGGCCTCAACGTCGTCGCCCAGTTTGCCCATCCCGCAGCCTCCCATCTGTTTCTGCCAACCACGGGAGGAATTTGAGGAGCGTTGGCTCAGCTCCATTTACCACGGCTCAGCACGGCCCCCCCGCACCCCTTCCCACTGTCATACAGACCTGGAGGTACAGAGGGAAGGATGCTCACCTGAAGTTGTTATTGTGGAAGCCATGTTCAGCCTGGATCACGGCTGTCTGGCAGAAAAACAAGCAGCTGGGAAGTGCCACACTAAAGGGGACTCTCAGTTAGAGCTGCTATCAGTTTAAGACTGTGAGCGTGTTGAGAAAAGGACGCTCCGCTGTATGCCTTGTGTAAATACCATGCCTGGAAATGTTGAGTGGAGTCCTGTTTATGCAAGTGAAATATAAGCTTCAAGCTGTGGTGAATAGTTGTGGCATCATCTGCACTTGGAAACTTCTTCTTGTCGTTTTTGACAGCTCTTGTTAATTTGCTGTGGTCTTTGCTGCAATGGCTCCCAATGGGTGTGACAGTGTGTGTTATCTCTTTGCTTTAAAGTGTGTGGACGGGAAAGCTGAGCAGGACGGTGTGCTTCAGTCACGGCTGTTAGCTGAGAGGGCCGGTGCTTTGCACTAATGTATTGGATTATTTATTTTCTTACAACATATTCCGACTTTTGTAAGAAATGTGTACATGTGTTATTAGACTGGACTGAAGGAGCTGAATGATAAAGATACAGTATCTCGTAGTTGTTACTTTGTAATTACCGTTTTACTTGATGAATTCTTTTTTTGTTGACGTGACTGTGAAGTCCTCCTTGACCACAGGAGGGCAACCACGTGTTGTTGCTGTGTGACCAGCTCTCAGGGATGTGCTCCAACATGAAGCCAGCCTAAACCCCTCTCACTGCTGACGAGGGCGTGGACGGTGAAATGGTTGCGAAGTAAAACCTCCAATCGCTGCATGTTATTCTAATGTGCCATTGGGAGAGTTTGACAGAGGCTTTCTTTCTTTAAATCCGTCAATATGGACAGTATGAGTGTAATGTAACTTGTACTGATTGTTTTCCCCTTTAAAAAAAACAACTTAGAATTATATTTGGATTGAAAAAATAAAGTGTGCGTTCTTGTCTCTGCAGTATAACATGTAAAAAAGACAAATGAATGCAAACGTATCTCTCACGTCAAATCGGTCGTGTACAGTTCAGTAGTCGTAATATCTTGCTACCTGCTTCTGCTCCTGAAGTGGCTGGTTGGGGAACAGCTCACTCACTCTGTGTTTAATCACTGTGCTTTCATACCAGCCTGTTGAATTTAGCAGAAAGACTCTTTCTCCCTCTCTGCTCGCTCTCCAGAGACTTTCCCACGGAGAAGAGAAGGGATCCGTCTTTGTATTTCTCTGTGGTACCTCTTTTAATTTCACATCACTCAACATGAATTGTAAATTAAAAAAAAAAAAAAAAGAACACTTTGTTGCCAGAACATGCCCACTATCAAGGGCTTTGCCATCTTGAATTATCTAAAAAATATTGTGGTGAATATTGACATCTACTTGCTGTGAATACAAATCTCAACAACACAGTTAGCTTGGCTGTTTTGAGTGTTTATTTTTGTCTTCCTTTCATTATTTCCCCCCCTGCAAAAACAATCAACATAAAGCAAAAATATGAAGCCCCCCGGTTTGCATGTATTACATATTGTTGCAAAAGAAATGTGTTTTGGAGTTGTGGAGAATCTTGTATTAAAAAAGAGGCATGTTTGCAGAGTTTTTGCTTCTTTGAGGGGGAGTTAATATCTGGTTAGTTTCACATTTCTTACAGAAATAAACATTAGATGTAAATGTTAGATATAACAAATTTAATTAAAGTGAGTAAATATAAAGCAAATACAGAATATATATATGGTAAATACAGTTTGGAAGAGTAAATACAGATTACTCACTAATATTCCTCTTATAGTAATATAGAAAAAATCATTGCACATCTATTCAACCCAGGCCCTCCTTATTGGTAAAAACAATTAAAATAACAAGAACAACAATCCTGATTTCAAAGAAGGGGGATGCTGTAAAAAAAAAAAAAAAAAAAAAAAAACTAAATTAAAAAAGGAATGCATCAAATTCAGAATTGAAAGTGTGTATTTACAATCAGGGAAAAAAAATCACTGACCTCTTAAAGGGGAAGGGTTAGGATTAGTTAAAAAAATAAATAAAAAAAAAAAGACAAAAAAGTTTGGGGTCTAAGCTTAATGCATGTATGAGGCTTTATCTGAAAGGTAACATCTGTATCTGTTTAGTATGCAGCTAAAACACAAATAAAACTGCACCAGCTCAGAAAAAACAAAACATTTTGGATGCAACCTGGCCCTGACTCTTGTCTGCCAGTGGGCGTGTTGGTTTTGAGGAGGTTAAAAGATTGTCTTTGTGCATTTTTCATCTTTATTAAATGCCTGAACCCTGTTTGTGGCAAGAGGACACTCTAATACCTTTTACATGATGAAATTATTATTAATCTTACTTATAAAGCAGTATGTTCTCAAACAAGGAGAAAGTAAAAGCCAATGTTCACAACACAACAAGGGTAAAACGAATATTGTCATTCTGTAGTTGAAGCTGTGTGATACAACTGTCAAGGTCAGATGAGAAAGGCCACATTGTGCATTATATAGATGTTTCTTTAACCTCCTCCGCTCTCAGATGGACTGACGGTTGTACTCGTGAGGAGGATGCATCCCGTCATAGTGAAACTCCCTCCACTGCTCCGTGCTCTCTCTGCTCCTCTCGTTTTGTTCTGGGAAGATCAGGAGAATTTTTATTGGATGAATGAGCCGGCCGAGTGAATGAACTCGTCGCTCTCAGCTACATCAGATATACCGTCATGCTCCTCTTCAGCGTAGCTCTCAAACTCGTTCCTCTTCTCCTCATGGAACTCTCGCTTGCGTTCATCTGCAGCCAGAGTCAGCCGCTGCTCCACTGCAAGCACGGAGGGGGAGGATGAAGAGGAGTGTGAAACGATAAACATCTCAGCTTCAGGAGTTTATCACCATAATAACCCCTGAATCAGACAGGACAGCAGTCGTTTATGTAACTGTACATAAAAGAGCTGTGCAACAAAGTTAGCTGAATAACTTCAAACTATTTTAAAGTACACTGAGCCACCATTAATAATAATAAGAAGAAGAATAAGAAGGGGAATAAGAATAACAATAAGAATATTTTTTTATTATCACTTTAATGGTTCCACCCATTAAAATATCAAATATTTATATATATTTTATGAAATCATTATTACATTTCCTTTTAACACAAATATCAAAAGAACACACTGTTTTTATGATGCTGATTGTGATTTTTATTATTACCATTACTAATATTTCTTTTCTTTTTTTTTTATAATATTATTTATTCATATTTACTTTCGATTTTCAATGTAAGTTACTGTACTTTAATTGAACTAAAACATCTAAGTTAAATTTACAAAAATCCTGATATACAAAAATATACTATGGAATGACGTGTTTATCATATTGGAAGCATAAAACTTACAGTAATTTTTCTTAGTAGACATCTTAAATGGGATCTTTCTTTCACTCACTTCCAAAAACATAAATATGCTGCTTTTGCCGTAAATTGTTAAATCACTGCAGTAGCTGTAAGTACATTAACATATTCAGTTCAGTTTACATTCAGAATGATTCAAAATCTGTCCCTGGAGGTAATTTGCAAACCCACACACACCAATCAACTCTGAATATGTTCTACCAAGTCTTGAAATAAACTGCATCCAGCCTACAAGTTTAGACACAAACTCAACACAATGACCGTTGAACATCACAGAAAACAACCTCAGAAAATACCACAAAACTGAATCACCGTATCTGAACAAAAGCTGCTTTTTTGCAGATTTCATAAAGCTGGTATTTGTGGTGGAGCTGTGATTCACAAAAGACTCAAAGACCCGGACCCCCAAGTGACGGAAAGAAGTCTAATGAGTAACGTCTCACCCTTCTTACTGGATCCAGAAATATGTATGTGGGTAGAAAGCAACAAAATAAAACACAGGTTCACATTCTATCAAGCCCAAACAGTCTGACATCCAACAAACTGAGTGGGTATGTTTCAACATTTCAGTCTCTGAAGTGTTGTTTTGGGGGCATGGGTTTTATTTTGGATCTGGTTCCAAGTTGGTACACATATAGAGAAAGAGGAGGGCGCTGCATGTGACCTCTGACCCCAAGGATTAGACATATTAAGCAACTCCTGCTGTGATGTGATGTTGTTAACTCTTTAGGATGCTTTCTCAACTTGAGTCATCTCAGATCCAAATCAGAGTGAAATTGATACTTTTGGTTTGCTTGTATTCTGGTTTGGACCAAATAAAAACAAAATTTTTTACAAAGGGGCATGTTTGTACGAAGGCTGAGGGCTGGCAATATACTTTCACTAGTTTCACTAGCAACCTGGAGTCCCTGGCTCCTCTCCAGTGGCCCCCCGTTGCTTTGACAAAAAATAGCACATGTTTACAATTGAAGTCTTCTTGTACATTGTTGTAGTGATTCTTCCAGTCTCCAATTGTAAAAATATGTACCCTATAGACAGAATGAAATGATATTTTATTAAAGTCTGCCAAACTGGCTACAACAGAAAAGTCTCACAATATAAGAAAACTTATTTGTTGTCTTTCATTGTGAGCACTTCTTGATTAGTGATTATCAGGCTCAAAGATGTGACTGATGGAAATTTCATTCTCTCTTTTGGCCAAAGATGACTCTTTTCATAGAGAAG
>JAOWBC010000049.1:5797228-5812011 GCA_028566105.1 Hypoplectrus providencianus | reverse complement strand
CAAATAATAACATTATTTCTGTAATAATAACAGAAAATATAGAATTTTAAAAAACAAAATAATGATCATCAGCTGAGTCACGGTCATGTTTTGAATGAAAGGCTGAAGGGTCATTTCACGTGTTCACACTTTAGTTACAGATTCATCAGCAAGCTTGTTGTTGAAATGTGGAAAGTTCAAAGTTGCATATTGTGTGTTTGTGAGGAGGGAGTGAGGGAGTGGTGTGTTACCAAGTGTTACCTCAGAGGGAGTGGAAGATTTAAAGCAGCTAGAGAGAGAGAGAGGCCGGATTAACAGTAATCTAACAAATAGAGGAAATGCATGATGGGAAGAATCCAGACTTTGCATTGTGAGCCTGTTTGATTTTATATAACAAGTCATTAGGATCATGCTCTTGTACTTTGTTTCTCTGGGAAAGACTTTACCTCGAACTCTTAAAGGGCTCCACAGACTGCCTTTATTTATTATGTACACAAGTGCTCCATACACCACTGTATAGACGCATGTTGCTGCACGTGTATATAAACACACACACGCACACACACACACTGCCCTCTCTGTCCACCAGTAAGGCCTAAAGCTGTTAGGTTCATACAGATTCTGCTTGTTTATTCTGGGTTTCTGCCCTTAAGTTGTCAATCACTGGTATTTATCCAAAACTTACACTGTTTGCTGAGGGTTTTTTCCTGCTTTTTTATGGTTTTCCGTCATGTTGACACTATTTTTAAATTAGCTTCTCTGTTGTTTTATCCATTTGTATGTGTGCAGGACCTGAACAAACGTCTGTCGCTGCCGGCCGACATCCGGATACCTGACGGTTACCTGGAAAAGCTGCAGCTGAGCAGCCCGCCCTTCGACCAGCCGCTGAGCCGACGCTCCCGCAGAGCATCACTGGTGAGACACAGAGAGAGAGAATGGAGGGGAGCAGGATGGAGGAAGGGCAAGAGAGAAAAGACAATGTGGTGGTAATCAAGGCAGTAAAGTACAATAAATTTAAATATTAAAAATGTTTATTAATTCACTTGGGAACTCCTAGGTAATGTCATGTATTCTCTTGTAATAATCCATTGTCAAAAACATCAATGAGTAACATCAAATCTTTATTTTATGTAAATATATCTGCAATTAATGTAAAATGAACCAAAACATTTTCGAGGACATTAAAATGATCTTTCATTGGGAAAATAGGACAGTCAAAATATTTTTAAAGTTGGTTTTCAGCCCTGAGGCAGCTATATTTAGCGTAATCTGTAGTACTCTACATTTTTAATGCAGGACGAAATAAATTGTAGATGTGACAGAACTACATCAATACTAGATTAGACAGATTTAAAACTTGCTGACAAGAAAGTGAAAACTGGTGCAAATATTCATTTTTTTTATTTAAAGTCTGAAATAATTTATTATAAGAGTTATTACAGTCAAGCATCTATCAACACCTTTATGAAAAAATGTTGCAAATTATCCTTTGGGCTTCTTTGATGTTTAGTAAAAATTTAAACTCAATCCAGTGAGAAATAAGTTATTGATAAGGCTATGATTTTCATTTTTAGCTCCAGGGGGGCAGACTTCAAATATTTATACCCGAGTAAAGTTGAAGTAGAGTTATATGGTTTTTCAGAGTTCCGTAATTTTCCACATGACGTTTTCAACATAATCCATGACATGATCTGGGAAGTCTAGGTGAGTTGAAATGGAATGACCCATATGTAATTTCATGGCTTATAAACATAGTTTCACCCAGCCGTTGTGTTATCTTAGCAGCTGAAACATGGATATGCAAGGCAGCTCATAGCCACCACTGTCGATATTAAATGCAGTGGAGTAGAAACTACAATATTGTCCTGTGAAACGAAACTCAAGGGCTGATACCTCTGAACTGTGCTTATGTAAATGCGCAGTACTTGCTGCCCACATTCGAGTTCTGATTTAAGAATCAACAGCGGAGGAGAGTCAGGTGGAAGTGGAGAGAAATAGAAACTGAGAGGCCATCAGAGAGAGAGAGAGGGTGCAGAACATAAAGTTAGCTGTGTGAAGTTATGTTTTATTTAAAAAACAGAAGTGAGACAGGGTGAGTTCACACCTTTGCCCCATCTAATCTCCTCCTTCTCAGCCTGTTGTTGTGTATTTACTTGCACCCCGGCTTTCACTTTGTCAGCAAGCTCAATAATTGGCTTGTGGTTTTACTGTGAATGTGCATCTGTCAAAAGCAGAACAGAGGAAAGGTATGAACATGGCCTCACCCAATCCTCTGCATTTGCATACAGGCTCCCCTGCAAAGTTATTTATAAAACACTGAGTGGCTCTGGTCAATATGTGTTCCACCCAGAGCTCTCTGCTTAGCTTGCCTGGGGCTTCAAGCTGCAGCAAAGTTTCAAGCTTTTAATGCTCCCAGCGCTGGAAAAACTCTCCTTAAGACTGAAGATGACCTCTGATAAAATGCCCTTTTTTGTTTTACAATTCCCACTTGAATTGATGAAAGCACTTGCAAATATAGAGGTAGTGCAGCATACCTTTTACTTTTTAAAAGAATGGGTCAAAACAGTGACAGAAAGCAAAATCTTGAATAGATATTATTATTATTAGATATATTATTTAAAACAATATTTTATATCAAATCCTCTGAACTACAGGATTCTTACAAAGACTTGATGGTTTGGAAAATACTTAATTGCTTTGTTTTCAAGGTTAGAAGTATACTTGAATTTAAATACAAAGCAGAATGTGGTGGTTTATTTTTATCTTTGAGATGAACCAACCCTAATCTTGTGTTCACTCAGCATTCAGAGCTAGATAAATCCTTTGCACTGGAAATGAGCAAGCATTGAATAGTTTCGATCAAAACAACAAACAAAAGTTTCCCAGATGATTGCATATGCATTGATAGAAAAAGAACAATGATATAAAAGAAATCTTTAAAAAATTCCTTTCATGATTAATGTATCAGCTTTTAAACAGTTTGCTTGTGTCCTTTTAAAAAATGTTTAGTCCTTAAAGAACAATTAGGGCTGTAACTCATGATAATTGTTCTTGTCAGTGAATCTGCCGATTGTTCTCTTGATTAATAGACTGATTCCTTTATTTATAAAATGTTGGATTTAAAAAACAAATGCCTGCTATATCTCTACCAGAACCCGATTTGATTTATTTAGATAAATTATTTTATTCAAGTAATAGTCGCAAACACAAATATATTCTGTTTACTATCAAAACAAATATTAGAGAGGCTAGAGCCAAAGAGCTAAAGAACCTTTATGTTTGAATGAGCGGAAGACAGTTGATTAATATTATGAATAATTGGTTAATTGACAAATTGTTGAAGCTCTAAGGCACTTAGGGCTTTCCATTGTGTGTTAAACATGCTGTATAAATAAGGTTTTCTTCCCCTTCCCTGTAAACAAACATTATCAAAGCTAAAAGCCAACAGTCCTTTGTCACAAGAGATTAGCTGTGATGGTGGTCGGGGGTGTGTGACCTCCTTATGTCCCCCCTCTGTTGCTGCGAGGCTGTCATAAGGATTTGCCGTTGTGTCTGTAAGCTTGTCAGTGCTAATAAAGACGCTGCCCTCATTAATACTGTTTGTCCTTTTCTCTCCTCCAGTCAGAAATTGGATTTGGGAAACTGGAGACCTACATCAAACTGGACAAACTGGGGGAGGTACGTGAGTGTGTCCACTGTTTACCTTCTCTACAGGTGCTGATGTTCTCACAGAGATATAATTTATGCAGAAAGACAGTTTACTTTTAACCCCTCACAGCCTGACTCACCCCTGTCCTCATCTTCCTGTCCTCAAGGGCACGTACGCTACAGTCTTTAAGGGGAGAAGTAAGCTGACAGACAACCTTGTGGCGCTGAAGGAGATCAGACTGGAGCATGAAGAGGGGGCGCCATGCACGGCTATCAGAGAAGGTATTAAAAAGTTTGCTACAGGACCATGAACGCCATGCATCACGTGCAGTTCCTCCAGTTACAATGAAACTTCTTTACTGAGAATCCTTTGGCTTGAACTGGCAGATGGGTAAACTATTAGCAACATTTTCTCTCCATATATTTAGGTTTACTATCCAGGTTTTTTTAATTGCATTTATGTCACAATCTCTCAGACTCTCTTTTTGATATATCTGTTTTTTTGGTTGCTGTGCAGTCTTGGCAGGTGTTGCCATCATTGAGATACCAACGAAATCTTCCACAGTTGCACTTTCAACCTTTCAATGTGCACAAGCATCAACATTTGGAGATCAGCTAATATAAACGCCCTCTCTCCTTCTCTCACAATTCTTCTTATTTGTTTTATTAAAAAACAGGCATGCAAAGGCAGATCTCAAGTACTGTCTGACTGCAGAAGAGATATCTAGTTACATAAATTAAACATAATAATAATAATATTAATACATAAATTGATAAGGAAAAAATATATAAATAACTGCTAATGTAGTTGTATTTGGTTATACAGTTGTATAGAAATTAAGCTGTCCTCAAATCTTGTCCTCCTTTCTCTCTGAGGTGCCCTTTCTTTGAAATGACCTGTGAGTGTACAAAGCCTCCCGTCACGTGCCAGATTTTCTAAAGCCTGATAGTGATGCCAAAAAAACAGTCTACACTGGCTTCAGATCATCCACTGTTTCTTTTAGGATCTCCCTCATTAGTTTGGTGATATGAGGGTGTTTGACCATGATAATAGTGCTGGTCTGAAGTTATGACGGCGTGCAGTGACAAGGAAAGGGAATGTATCACATGCAGCATGTTTGTACTGCTGTTTTGGTAGTTTGAGGAATCATTGATCTTAGTTGCAGTTGAAACATTAGGTTGATCATCTGCACTAAAATGAAAATTACAATTTCCACACAGCTGAACTGTAGGAAAAGTAATTCAAAGAAACTGAAGCCGTTGAAAAGTCAGTTCGGTTTACTGCTAAATCTAAAATATAAGGTTGTATTATCATGTGTTTCAGCTCAATTGAAGTGTATGAGGTTTTGCATTTGTTTCAATGTATGAATGCACACTGGCAAAAACAAAAAATCAAACCTAAATCCCCACAGTTAGGATAGAATTCAACCATAGTCCCTAGTTCTGTTTGTTGCACTTATTACAACAGGTCAAAAACTCAATAAAACATTTAAACCATAGAGTAAATAGCTACACTGGAGTGCAGGAAACACTGGAGACTATAAGACCATCCACAGAATGAAAGTTATATAACTTGAAACATGTATGAGAGATGATGAGTAATGTCCTTGTGTTTTGTTTTTCTTTGAATACTGCATTTCATTTTTTTGTGTGACTGCTGATTACTTAAATCTATGAGGCTTTTCTTTGGAAGTCTGAGTCATTTGTGTGTGATGTAAGTCTTTGTGAATAAACCCCTCTTGGCTTAATCAATGTAAAGCCTGAGACGTCAGTGTCAGATAATGAACAAAGGAAACTTTTCGGTTCAGATTAAAGGAAATCAGTGTGATCAGATCCTCACTTTTCCAGCTGTGTCCTCTTTGTTTCCCCATAGTGTCGTTACTGAAGGACCTCAAACACGCCAACATTGTGACGCTGCACGACATCATCCACACAGACAAGTCGCTCACACTGGTCTTCGAGTACCTGGTGAGATCACAAGACCTTCTGCCCTTCGCTTCCTGCATGACTCACATTATTCTGTGCACGGACACTAAAATGAATATAATTTGCATTATTATTATTCATGACCCTCTGCAGAGTTGAGGATGATAATACACAACTGTTGCTGTGCCTGAAAGCCTTTCTACTCTCCCTCCCCCTCCCTCTCTCTTGTCTAGGACAAAGACCTGAAGCAGTACATGGACGACTGCGGGAACATCCTGAGCATGCAGAATGTCAAGGTGAGCCTCCGCAGGCAGGCAGCCTGCTGGCCCGGCCAACTTCATCAACTGCTATGACTTTGTGGTTGCTGGCGTCAATGCAAGAAGCACTGTTAGCGTGCCCCCTGGTGGTGGAGTGTAGAACGTGAAGGGAATTGTAAAACTTTTTTACCTTAAGCTTACTTTTTCATAAGTATGTTTTCTATTTGTGGGCATTTTTTCAGAAAATGTTCTTAATGTCCCTTTGAAACAGATAAACTCTTAAATTGTACATAAAAACATAACTTTTTAAGGTTTTAATGTTATAAGGAGGGTATTGATATCATGTTTCTATAAGCATCAGTCAGTGTATTGATGTTATTATCAGACAGAACACATTATATTGCTGTGAAATATACTCACAGATCTGTGCATTAATATAGGATGATACATGCTCAGATTCTTGGGACAGGGTTAGAGGCCTTTCTCAAAAAAATAATTGGACACAGGAAGAAGTGATATTCATTTGGGTACATGAAACCATCAGAAAACCGAGAAATCATGGGGTGTACCGCCAGCTTTGCCTGGATGTTGGTTGTTTTAAGGCTCGTTTTAGGATAATGAGGACTTGTATCACTGCTTGGTCAATGGGGAAAAAGTCAAATGGTACTTAGTGATTTTTTGTTTCCATTCAGGGACCTCAGCAGTTTAAAAGCATCAAGAAAAAAACTTAAATAATTTATATTCCACTATTGTCAACTGTTTTACTGTTATGATGATAGTTTCTGATACAAAATGTCTCTTTCTACAGATTTTCCTGTTCCAGATCCTGCGAGGACTGGCGTACTGTCACAGGCGGAAAGTTCTCCACAGAGACCTGAAGCCCCAAAATCTGCTCATCAACGACAGAGGAGAACTCAAACTGGCTGACTTTGGTAAAATAAATAAATAATTTAAAAAAATAAAAACTGTACTTTCATCAATTATTCATCTGGAAGAGATTGAGATTCCTTTGAGTCATGAATTATCGACCGTTTGGTTGAGATGAGACCTCTTTCTGATTTTTAAAACTGCATTTGTCTATATTTAATGTATAATAAGTACTTTGTGACTCCATTAGGGCTGAATCACTATTATTTTCATCATCCATTATCTGACCATTATTTTTTCCATTTATGATTTTTAAAATGTCATAAAACAGTTAAAATGTCAATCCCTATTTCTCACTATCAGATGAGGAATTTTTGACATTTTGGGAATTGAATCAAGTTTGTCACGTAAAGTTTTTACTACATTCACCCACTGGACCTGTTTTAACTTGTCTTTTTTTCTGCTCCACAGGCCTGGCGAGGGCCAAATCGGTGCCCACTAAAACATACTCTAACGAGGTGGTAACACTTTGGTATCGGCCTCCTGACGTGCTGCTTGGCTCCTCTGAGTACTCCACACAGATAGACATGTGGTGAGTGGGCCTCACTCAACGGTGATGATTACAACTTTTGGAAAACACTTATTAGACTCCTGGCTCTCTTCATGTCCATATGACGGAGTGCAGTGAAGGTGCAAAAGCAAATGCAGTCCACACAAAAGAAAGAATTTGTCATTTTTTGTTTTCTTGTGTATCTGAAGTCTCTTGCTGCTTTCGTGGTTTGTGGAAATGCGCACAGATGTTTGAAACTTCCTTCTCATGAAAGCACTGACTTTCATGTTTTAGCAGCTTATGTTGTAGCAGCAGACAGGTGTCCAAATCTTCGGTGAGGAGACTTTGATGTGGCACACGGCTTCTTATGAACCAGCGCATATGGAATTTAAGCAAGAGTGTTTTCCCTGAAACTTCAAAGCGTCCCGCTGCTTTCTTAAAAGAATCCCTGCCTCTCTCTTTGATTCCTCATTCATTGCACTTTTCCTATTTAAATCAGTTAGTGATAACATAAATACAGAATACCTGATGAGGTTAACTGGTGCTAAAGGGGAAATATTGGGCTCATTTCAGGTCCACACAAGGTATTTTGGGTTTCTGCTAGAACATATTAACATGCTTAATTGTCTCCTACTGTCCATCTGAACATACCTGTCTGAAACGTTCTGTTGAAAGGTCTGAAACGTTTCGTTAGGACCACATCCAGTAAAGCCCAGTGTTCTAGCAGTGTATCTGAAAAACGCTTGCAATACAGAAATCTGTTAAGAGCTGATGTGGGCTTGTTGTCAAAGTAAAAAACACAGTTAGAAACAGTCTGTTGCTGGAGATTTTGCTCATAACCAACATTGTTGCATTCAAAATATGGAAAAGCATCATAGGTACACTTAAAAGCTTTAATCAGACGTCTATTTTTGATTTAATCTCTGCTGTCTGTGTCTTCCTGTCAGGGGTGTGGGCTGTATCTTCTATGAGATGGCTGCCGGGAGGCCCCTGTTCCCTGGTTCCACAGTGGAGGACGAGCTGCACCTCATCTTCAGGCTGCTCGGTCAGTGCTGCCCCCTGCTGACGGGGGACCACTCAAACTTTATATTATGAGCCTGTAATCGCATTAACCCTGGCATGCAGCCCCCGTGGCAGCGTGAAAAGCCCCTCCAGCTGCCACAGTAGAGCCTGACTAACAGGGTCGATTGAATGTCCCTCCACAGGCACGCCCACAGAAGACAGCTGGCCTGGAATATCCTCCATGGACGAGTTCAAGTCCTACAAGTTCCCCAAGTACAAGGTCCAGCCGCTCATTAACCACGCACCCAGGTAAGATCGGAAAATGTATAACTGGAACATCTGTGCTTTCTTTGAAAGCGTGCTGCAGCTTTATACGTTTCTAAACACTTCCCCCTCGCCTCTCTTGTTAGCCCTCTATTCATTGGAGATGGAAATGAGCAGATGTTTCTAAACAGACCCAGGTATAAGAGATGAAGTGGCTGTATGTAGAGCGAGAGTTAGACATTAGTATTATTGGTTTCTTTGGTTAGGAGTGTGTGCTCTTTGTCACTTCCTGTCAGGAAATCCTGTGGAATAGTTGACTGTGTTTCCTTCCTTACACTTGCCAGCATCTGTGAGTCACCCCACCTCTGCTGACCCCTCTGCTCTCTCTCTCTCCACCCGCACCCCCTGTAGGCTGGACACTGATGGCATCGAGCTGCTGATGTCATTCCTAAAAGTGAGTCTCACTTCATCTGCCAGGCATGACTGGGATGTTAAAAGCAGTGTGACACATTTTGGAGCTATGTTCGGACTGTATTTTTGGAGAGCAGCAAATCAAGGCGTAATCACACATGGCTGACCCATTTTTTTGGCCATTCTTTAATGACTCTGTTTCTTTTACTGCCCCGAATTTCAGTACGAGTCAAAAAAGAGGATCGCTGCTGATGAAGCAATGAGGCAGCCGTACTTCAGGAGCCTGGGGCCACGTGTGCACACGCTGCCAGAGAGTGAGTAATGAAATGGCAACGCAGTAATGCAGACTTGGCAAGCGCCGCCAGGTACAAGTTGAAGGATATTGCAGCGTACAGTGAGGATCAGTCACAGACTCATAATAAAGACACTATTCTCCTGGCAAGATGTGATTTCTGCCGCACTGACTGACTCTTCATGTCTGGCAGGCATATCCATATTCACACTGAAGGAGGTCCAGTTGCAGAGAGATCCCGGCTACCGGAACTCGTCGTACCCTGAGTCAGGTGAGGAAAGATGAAGGTCTGAATACATTGACTGCTTGTGTATATACACTGTGGACCAGAGGTTATCAGGCTGAGAGGTGCACCACCCCAGGGGCCCGCGGGAGAGATGAAAGGGAGACTAGAGGGAAAGAAACCACATGAGGTTAAAGGAACAGCTGTATGCTGGTGTTTTAAAAACAACAGGAAGTTAGTTATTGTAGTCTGGCCCTTTCCCGGACATGGTCAACAGAGGCTGTGACACAGATTATGGAGGCGCTTAAGGTTCTTTAACCCCTGAACATCCTTCTTTTATAGAGGATTGGGGGTGGATGTTGTGGATTTCTGGGGGGAGATAGCAGGCCTACAGTAGAGTCACATAGAAGTGGTGTTCATCATCCAAACGCTGGAAACCTGAAGATTTATTTGACTTACAGATCAGCACGGTGTCATGTGTTTTAGTCTAAATCCGTCATAAAAATGTATTTGTTTATTTATTTATTTAATATTAGTAAAGACTATAAGGGGTTACAGCATTATGATATGGGTATTTAAAGGCAATTTCAAGCCTAGCTATTTCTTATAAGTTAGCATTAAAAAGAAATGGCAAAAAGTTCTGACATCCTGTTAATGGGTGTGACTTGTACTTTCATTTCATTTTCTTTGATTTCAATAGCAAGGCATTTTTGACTTCTCGTCATTATTGTACTGTTCCCATGAAGGTGCAGGAAAATTTTGTTGCAGTGACTAACAAGGCCAGAAAAGGCTGAGTAAAATATGACAGGAGAAATAAAATTATCCTAAAACCCATTGATGATTTAAATTGTAGAAAAAATAGCTTTGTTTATTTTCCAAACTTGCTTGGGAATCATTTGTTTTTATTTTGTTTTTTAAGTTTTCTACCATACAAAATAACCAAGGGATGGTGGTCTGCTCATCTGTGTGTGCACTGCAAACATTTTTTCCAAATTATGAACAAATATGGGCTAAAACTTGGCACCAACACCGTAACTCAATTAATCCACAGCCACATTATACTTCTACTCAAAGCATTATGGGAATTGTTATTCCAGACCTTTATTCCCCTTTGGGGTGGTGCCCAACAGTGTCTGAATTTTACACCCCCTGTTGTAAATACATATAAAAGAAAATATTTTTTTGTCTCCCCTCAGGCAATGGAAAGAGCAGAAGACAAAGCATGCTGTTTTAGATTCTCTGGACTGTATTTTTATTCGGGAAAGGATCTCCCAGCTGTACAGTCTCACCGATGGATCAGCAACCCGAGACGAATGTTGGCGTGGAGCACCATCATGATCATCATAACTCCCTGCAAGCTACTTGGGAAACTCGTCCACAGTGCGACCGACCCCCCCACCCCCCTTTCCAGGTCTGGTCTGAACCTGGCCCAAAAGAGACATTTATATACTGTACATCTATATTTATTGAGAAGAGAATTTGCTGCTAAATCCAACTACTGTCTAGAATTCTAACTGGCTCAGTCACTTTAATGAGTACATGCAATGTGTATAGTTTTTTTTTTCTTTGAAGTGGTGGTATTTTAAGTGAATTTTTTTGTCATCATTTCCATTTTCATACATCAAAGCTCCTCCATGTGTGTGTGGGCACAGACAAGCAGAGCGATGTTTCTGTAGCAACTAAAGGGGTTTGATTTTCTGTCTCTGTTGCCAGGGTGCCGCTCTCAGCTGCACCCATCATTTGTGACCGTTTACTCTGAAGGCTTTTGAGGCCAGCTTTGATATAACTGATAATTTTATCCTGACTGGAGGCTAATACGAGAGCAGTGCTGCCAAGCTCTGTGCAAAAAAAAGATCACATTCTTGTCAGATGCTGGCATATCATTCCAGGATGCTGCGGTCTCTGTCGTGACCAATGAACAAATGCAGGAGGAAAAAGGCAAAGTAGAATTAATAACAAGGGCATTACAGGATTAGTTACGCCTCCTAAATCTTTCAGTAAATCCTAACTACAGTGAACAACCTTCCCATCCTGTTTCACCTCAATCTGACACTTCATCTCCTCCAGTCTGTTACAAGGAGGAGGTGCAAAGTGAATCCCCAGTGTTGGAATCTGCTGCCTTTGTGCATTACAATTGTGTTCTCCTCTCTGCCATTCCCATCTGAATCAACTGTAAAAATGGATCCTTTTTTCTGCATTGCCTCCTTCATTGTGTTGCATGCCTGCTCTGTTGTATGAGGAAGCACACAGCCACTGAACTCCTAATTCAGGGAGCACTAGCTATAGTCCTGCCCCTAGTGAATATGATACTGAGTCACGGTCTATTTAACAGTGTTACAAGAGATGTTTTGTATGATATTCTTTAACTTTATTTGTTGATAATTGTTATTGGTGTGGGATTTCGTTGCAGATGCCCTCCCGTATTTGAGCTTTTTTTTTTTTTTTCCAGAGTAAAGAAATTAAATCTAAAGTTTAAACAAGAATCTGTTTTTTTTTTTCTTCTTGTACAGATGCTTTTAGTGAATGTTTAATTAAGGCACTGGATTCAAGCATTCAATGCTTTGTTTATTGAAAATGACAAGACATTCTTCACAATACAAAATTATACAGAATACAAACTGTATACCAAGTCCAGTATAAAAAAAAGAAACATTACAAGTGTTACAAAGGTTTTTCATTGATTTGAAATCTCGTCTTCATTAAAAGATTTTGGAAAAGAAAAATAGGACAACAAGGCACAGCCGGTACTATCTGAGAAGCATAGTGCATACAATACATACAATACCACACAAGTGAAACAACCAGTTTCACATTGTGATCAACACTTAAGGGAAAAAAAAAGTATTTTATAAGATTAAAGGGGCAGTTCAGGCTGAAATCAATAATACATTTTTCTGTCCTACCTGTAATACTATTTCTCAGTCTGACTTGTTTTGGTGTGAGCTGCCCAGTGTTGGAGATGTCAGCCATAGAGATGTCTGCCTTGTCTCCAATATAACAGGGCTAGATGACCTGTCAGTTGTGGTGCTCAAAGCGCCAAAATTCAACTTCTTTTCAGACAGAAAGACGCTGACACTCAAGACACTCCTCCACTTTGTTGTGAGCAGTTTCAGGTAAGAACTGTTTTCCTTCTGGTATAGTTTTGAAAATTTGAAAATGTTTTGTCATGTTATATCCTGGAAAAGGTCAAAATAAATCACTCAAAATATGATTAAAGCTCCTAAAATGGAATCCACATAGAATTTTTGTCTGTAAAATAAAATTAATTACAGTTACTTTGAACTGTTACTTATTAGCTGAGGCCAAATTCATGTTATGTTTAGACAATTTATACTCTCCAGAGGCTGCAGCAGAAATATCTGACCTAGTGAGAATAGCCCAGCCGAGCAGAAACACAAGGTACTGTGCTCATATTACAACATTTGTGGTAACTCAAAAATAAATAAATCAATACAGATTATCCAAAATAATCTCAATAAAGGGAATTCATCATGATAAGTCATATTTGTAGTCAAGGGAAAGCCAACATTGCTAGGACTGTTTTTTCCAACACTGTTTAACCCATACTTAAACCATCTAGAGTTATAATCAAAACTACAGGTGAGAGGAGAAATGTGTATATTTGATTTTGGGGTGAACTGACCCTTTAAAACAGCCAAGCTTGAGTGGCTGGCTAGCCTTTTGCAGCTAGCTACACGTCACTACTGTCCATCACGGACAGGGTCATGTGGAAATGTGCTGTACTTTATCACAAAGAGCCAGACGTCTCACAGACATCGCGGCGTATGGCTTTTACCAAGTGCTTTCAACCACTGGAATCTGAAGCAACTCAAGTGCAAACAAGTGAGGTCACATACTGTCTCGTAGGACTTTTTTGAAGCAGAATTAAACTAGACGGAGAGGAGATTGCTGCTGCTGCTGCTGCTGATGATGATGATGATGGAAATGACTGTAAGAACTGGAGATGGATGAAGGTTTTTCTTTTTACAGACCCTGGATCAGGATTTGTGAGTGGTGGGGGACAGGAGCAGGGAGGAGGGTGTTCCTTCCAGGTTTGGCAGGGGGACAGGCATGTGTCCGTTGATTAGGCTGGGGAACTGTGGAGGAAGAGAAAGGGGCTGAGTGTTAGCGAGGAGGGGACGGAGGCTCTATGAAAGCTGCTTTCCGGTGAGGAACTGCAGCATTGTCACTGCTCTGGTTTCCTGTTTTTTTATTCATTGTGCCTCTTCCTTTTCGTCTCTGTCCCCTGTACCTCCCTCCACAACAGAAGGAGAAGTCAACATTATTTGTGCACAAAGAATCCGGTATGGTGTGTGTGCTGCTTTAGTGGGGGTGTGGTGTATGTGTGTGTGTTTCACAAATGAGGAGCAGCTCTCAAACCAGTCCACCCTGTTCAGACTGGCTCCCCTGGGTTCAAACAGGAAGTATTCACAGGATTTCCTCTCCCTCTCACAAGCGCTGAAACAGGACACCTCTGGTGGACCTGCATACTAAGTCTCAACTAGTTTCACAAGTGTCTGAAAAAACATCTTGTTTTTACGTTTTATTTTGCTTTCTGTAAAGCAATTATCTGCATAAAAAATGCAAAATCAACAAGATCAAGAGGCACTTCCTTGAAAGAGCCACTTAAATGTTCGTGCATAATGAAAAAAAGCATTTGATTCCAGGTTTAGGCTACAGAAACTGGAGCCAATCATTTTATCATGCTGCAAATTCCTTCATCTTCATGTCTTGGCATCATATCTACTCAGCTGATTTTTTAACTACTGCCAGGAACGAACGGGGATTTTGCTGCGGTGCTAATTTTACCTGTGTGGCCTCACAACTTCCTCCTCGGCTTTCAGACACTACCAGTAAACTATCATTGTTGGAACACACCTTCTGTTGTCATGTCCTGCTATTTTCGTCTCCTTCACCTGTGTGGGTGTGCGTGCGCGCTTCTTACCTGGAAGAGGGAGCTGTGGCCCTGCAGCCGGGCGGGGCTGAGCGGAGCGACGGGGCTTAAACTGCTCCAGAAGTGGATGCCTGACAACAGCGGACTGTGGGCCAGCAGCAAACCAGAGGGAGTCTGCAAGGGGGGAAACACAGGGGGAGGGAGGGAGGTTTCGTGTAAATAAGAGAAGTGAAGACAACATTTTTTAAAATAAAAACACTGGTGGAGACCCGCTGGTTGGCAGAGCGCTGCTCTGAGGGCTCGGGTAATGCGAAACATGCTGAAATGGTAAATGGACGTGTATTGGCGTTTGGAAAAACAAACTGACGGCGCAGGAAGGAAGTCTGTGGTTTCTCCCCAGAATACAGGGGTGACGTGGGGAGGAGAGGAGGAGGAGGAGGAGAGGGGGGGGTGGCCGGTGGGGGTTGGTG
>JAOWBC010000049.1:5765018-5786203 GCA_028566105.1 Hypoplectrus providencianus | reverse complement strand
TCTTCATCAGTGTTAGATATTCTGTTGGGAAAGAGCTGTTTTCATGTGCTGCTGTTGGTTTGTTCCACAGGGAGCTGCAGGAGAACTTGGTGCGGTCACACTCGGCAGGTAAAACATCTACGTCAAGCTCAGTAATTCATTGATAATTAAAAACTTTCACAATATTGAGTTCTCCTAAAATGGTGTTTGGGGTTTTACTATGTTTTTATCTGCACTATCAATGTCACGCTGTGGTGTGTAGGTGTGGGAAACCCACTGAGTCCAGAGAGGACCCGCATGTTGCTCGCTCTGAGGATCAATGTTCTGGCCAAAGGGCACAGTGGGATTTCTCTGGAAACTCTTCATGCCATGATCCAAGCCTTCAACGGTAACCACAAGCCTCACTTTACCTTATCTGACCCCGGATACCAGCTCCTGTTCACCGTTGATAACTTCAATCTGGGATCAGTAAGGGGACCATCACATGACCAATCTTCCTTTTTCACCCAATCTTCCCCTGCAGCCTCCTGCCTCTCTTTCGTCCCAGAGAAAGGAACAGTGGGTGCTAGCGGAGACCTGGCACCCCTCTCTCACCTGGCCCTGGGGCTGATGGGAGAGGGTAAGATGTGGTCTCCCAAGAGCGGATGGGCAGATGCCAAATATGTAAGCTCTTATCGATGACACAATGTTTCCATGGTTGTACAACAATGACTTGCTTCATGCTGCAGGAAATGTGCCTTCTGCTTGTGAGAGTGACAGGTTGCAAGGTCCAATAGGAAAACATGTTTGCTTTTTGATGACCCTTGACCTTTTACATGTTTTCTCTGCTTTCATCTGTGGACAGGTCCTGGAGGCCCACGGACTGAAGCCAATATCACTGAAGCCCAAAGAGGTAATGTTTGAGACCAAACGTATTTGATTTGCCCGCAGTGATGAACCCGACCCAGAGTTCACTGGGAACGCATGGCGCTTTCTACACCTCCCGCTTCTCCTCGACCCCCCGCTGTAACATCAAAGCGGTGAAATGTGGATTACTCATGGATAGTTTGTGTAAATGTCTGATAGAGAACTGTGAGCTGCGTGTCATTGATTCGACAGTGATACAACCCTACACTCTCGCTCAGAGTCTGGGAGTGTGGACTTTGGTAGTGGGCCTCTGACTCCGGCTCATCCAGTTTAGATTTGAGCATTTCAGTCATGCGCTAAATCCACATACTGTGTGTCAAGTTCCCTATTGCTTTCTACAGCTTCTGTACTTAAAAGGGATGGCAACTTCACAGAGGTTAAAAACTGAATCGCACTAAAAAAAATCCACTTTTTATTTTCTTGTTCATTATTTTAAGGTCAGTTAGGTCAAAAATCATTGATTAAACAAACAAAAAATATACGTATTACATACAAAATCCATAGTACACATAACATTGTTGCAACATAAAATCCAAATATGAGTGTATAAACCTACTTTCACTTGAATGGCTTAAAATTGAATAAATAAGAATACTTTTTTTAATTGATATGGACATTTTTGATTGAATACCAATCATGAAATGATATGTTTTATATGTCTTTTTATATGTAATTATATGTATTTAATGTTTTTAATCCTCAAAACTTTTTATCAAAATAACTTTCTAACATTTTTATCATCATAATACACACAATACACTCAAACTCACAATAATGGATTTGTTGTATGTTGATCACAGTCTCATTCTTCGCTCACAGGGCCTTGCTCTGATCAACGGGACCCAGATGATCACTTCTCTGGGGGCGGAAGCGGTGGAGCGAGCCCAGGCGATTGCGCGGCAGGCGGACATCATCGCTGCTCTGACCCTGGAGGTGCTGAAAGGAACCACCAAGGCCTTTGACAGTGGTGAGCAGCAGCAGCAATGGATCGAAATATCCACCTTAAACTTCAGCATTCTGCATTTTTTCCATCCTTCTCCATTTTCTGGTGTCCTCCTGCAGACATCCATGCGCTGAGGCCCCACCCGGGACAGATCGAGGTGGCCCTACGCTTCCGCTCGCTGCTGGACTCTGATCACCACCCGTCCCAGATTGCAGGTCAGAGCGCAGGCCATTATTCTGAAACGGATTTAAAAATAATCTGTGAGTTGTTGTGATACACTTTGGTCAGTACTGCTGGCTCACGAAAAAAAAAGACTGTGCCGTTTCCCGATGCCTGCAGGGCCGCAATGAGTTCAGCTTGTTACATTATATCTGACAGATGTTTACTTAAACACAAACATCTGTAAGGAATAATTCAGCCACTGCTCTCGATCAAGGTACTGGTTTGAGTGCTGCGGCTGCCCACAGCTCATAAATAGTTAGAATGGTCCAAATGTAAAGGGTGTATCTTCCCAGAATGATTAATAAATTATAGCCTTTGGTAACATAATATTCCTTCTTTTCAACCTTTAATATGTAGTATTTAATGTTTGTCATCTGGTGTGTGTGTTTCCAGAGAGCCACCGGTTCTGTGACAGAGTCCAGGATGCCTACACCATGCGGTGCTGTCCTCAGGTAACCTCAAATGAAGTCAAGTTTATTTATACATCCCAAAATCACAAGTTTGTGCCTCAGGATTCTACAGTGTGGAAACACTCTGTGGTGGATTCTCTGGTGGTGCATCCTAAATGAGTGATTGTCCTGAAGCAGAGCGTGCAGGTCTTTGGAACTGAGAGCAGGAATGTGCTTTTTTGTTTGAGCATGTTTTTCTGTCTGTGTTCACAGGTTCATGGAGTCACCAATGACACAATAAAATTTGTCCTGAACATCATCAATACAGAAATCAACAGCGCCACTGACAATCCTGTATCCTTCTGTTTCTGTGTGAATGCTGCATGATTCCAGATGCACCTTAAACTCCAAATTGTAGTTGCACTGATTTGACCAGAATCAACTGACAGTAAAGTATTTGCAGACTATTGTGATAATTCACAAATCATTCTTCAATCAAATGACAAAAATGCTTTTTCAAAAATCCACAATATGAAGAATTCATGCTGAACTGAACATGTTTGGGTTTTGGAACAACAAATTAAGACACTTAAAGACATAACCTTGGACTTTGAGATGCTGGACTGGACATATTTTAATATTTTTGTACATTTTCTACATCATGTCAAAACAATCAGTACATAATTTGATAATGAAAATAATATGTTGCTGCAGAAAATCAATTAATAGTTAAAGTCATATTTTATCCAGAAATGGCAGAAAATATGTTTCTTGAATTTTGGATATGAAGATATCATGCTTTTCTTTTTTAATCATATTAAACTGAATTTATATGGGGTTTGGACTGACAAAATAAAATATTTAAAGACAAAATCTTAGACTTTGAAATGGACATATTTGGATGTTACTGAACATTTCATAGACCAAATCAGGACAATAATAAGCATGTTAATTTATAATGAAATAATCTTAAAGTTTAAGGTTCTCCCCCTCTCCATATACTGGACTAAATAGTACGTTTTCTTAACCTCCTGACCAGATGGTATTTGCAGAAAGAGGTGAGACCATTTCAGGTGGGAATTTCCACGGTGAATACCCGTCTAAGGTATCTATATTTGTGATTCAGTTTTTGGTATTTGTTGCAGATTTTGTTGGTATCTTCCACTTTACCCTTTGTTTTTTGTTTTTTTAAGGCTCTGGACTTCTTAGCCATAGCTGTCCATGAGCTGGCCTCCATCAGTGAG
Source organism: Hypoplectrus providencianus (assembly GCA_028566105.1). NCBI lineage: Eukaryota > Metazoa > Chordata > Actinopteri > Perciformes > Serranidae > Hypoplectrus > Hypoplectrus providencianus. The sequence continues at coordinate 5,782,520 of JAOWBC010000049.1, read as the reverse complement.
CGGAGGATCGAGAGGTTGTGTAACCCGTCTCTGAGCGAGCTGCCCGCCTTCCTGGTCAATGAGGGAGGACTCAACTCAGGCTTCATGATTGCTCACTGCACCGCTGCTGCCCTGGGTTAGTGTGCCAAAAAATATAGTAAAATGGAGTACGAACATCAGTGAAGGTAACTGTGTTACTGCATGCATCATAAAATAGACTTTATTTGGCAAAATTAATTAAATAGGTTTTAAAGTTGAATGGTGAGACAGCTATAATATTTGTGTAATAATAATAATAAATTAGAAATAAATATACATACAAATATTTTAAATAAATTGATAAATAAATAAATAAAAGAGCCAACACCAGGTATACATTTTTAAAGAGTCTTTCTCTCTCCTTATCAATCCTTATCAATTTTGTCATCTCTAGTTTCAGAGAATAAAGTTTTGTGCCATCCGTCGTCTGTGGACTCCTTGTCCACCAGCGCTGCCACAGAGGACCACGTGTCCATGGGAGGCTGGGCTGCCAGGAAAGCCCTGAGGGTCATCGAGCATGTGGAGCAAGGTGAGGCTTTTTAAAATCCTTCTTTTATAGCTGTTGCTACTATTTTAAGGTAATTGCTTAAAAAAAACAAACAAGTGCTTTCATTTGGATGTCAATGTGCTAAACACACTGAAAAATAACTCCACAATATTAGCTAATGAGAGTTCTCAGTTATTTTCTTGTTGGCATCAAACAGACTAACCAGTATGAATTCAAACACCAAACCAAATAAGAACGGTAACAGAATCAGTTGGACAAGCTGCTGAATCGTTCAGTTGTATAAAGTTTAATCATTGTTCTTTTTCTAAAATGATCTGTAAACCATTTAACTTTAAACAAGCCTCAAAATCAACAATCTGTCACGTCCAGTTCCTGATGCCTCTTCCACTAAAAAGTGCAAAGGTAGCAGCGCTGAAAAGGCTGCCAGTGTACACCGACTGCGGATGAAAGTGCATCAGTAAACATTTGCATGGATGTAAACCAAAACTTGTCACAGAACATGGTGATTAACTTTATTAAGTTATTAGTTTTTTACTAAACTAACTGGTGTTTGTTTATCAAAATTCACAAGATAAGGAACAATTGTAGTTCTGAAAGGCTAAATTAAAATCAATAGGTTGGAGAAGTCAAGTTGTTGTATTTTCAACATAAAAATCTTCCTAAATACTTGCCTATTTCCTTAAAAAAAAAAAAGATTATTTTTCTTTGTGCTTTAATCATCTTTTCATGATACAGGCCACCATTTGTGTGTGTGTGTTTTCCAAAAAAAACTGAACAATTACTTGGGCAATGATTTTAAGATGGTGTCATTATAAAAAAAAAAAAATCAAAGGATCATGGGTAAAAGTAAATGAGAAAAGGCATATGGTCAAGTTTCAGACTCTTTCCATATATTTTGAGAATACAAAACACAAGGTCATGTAGTCAATGTCATCAATCGCAGCTCTTTCTTCTAAATCTGATCATTTACATTTTGATTTAAAGCTCGTCTTGATCAATTAAAAAATTATCTGATATTCTTAGTTCAGAACAATCATGTCAAAATTCTTAGCAGAGCTGAAAACCTTTCTGAAGCTCCATGTGTGAATAAATAATCCTGCACTGTCACATGGTGCCTTATATTTGCTAAAGTCCCTCACAGAGTGTAATCTACTGCGATGCATTCAGTGTGCAGCACTGTGAGCGATCTGCAGAGGCCAGACTGTTGTGTAACATTTTCAATCTGTGACTGAAATAATTACGTTAAAAAATATACAACAAACCTAAATTAAATGTCCTGAGAAAATACGATCCTCTTATAAACAAACTAAGAAGAGGCTAATGGCTGTTTTCTGTGATCAGTCCTCGCCATCGAGCTGCTGGCCGCCTGTCAGGGTATTGAGTTCCTCCGCCCACTTCGTACCACCACGCCGCTGGAGAAGGTCTATGAACTTGTGCGCAGTGTGGTCAAGTAAGTCAAACAGACTAAGATACACAACTTTCAGTCCACTGAAATGATGTACAGAAAAGTTAATATTTATCCACTGTTCCACTTCTGTGTCTCAACCGTCCTGCCACCAACAGGCCGTGGATTAAGGACAGATTCATGTCTCCAGACATCGAAGCTGCCCACCGTCTCATACTTGACCAAAAGGCAAGTGGCAAATCTTATTTTAATCATTATGTTGCTGTAAAATGTGTCTAATCTGCATGCACACAGGAACAAGATTGGTATGTAACTAAGTGCATTTACTCAAGTATAATTTTGAGATATTTTTTAGACGATTTCCATTTAATGTAACCTTTAGACCTACTGTTTGCACTACATTAAGATGCCAGCTTTAGTTACTGATGCATACATATAATGTCTCATTTAGTCATCATATAAATAATAAATAATAATAATAATAATAATAATAATAATAATAATAATAATAATAATAATAATAATAATAATAATAATAATAAATACATTTGCTAAAGTACTTTAGATAGAACAATTCGGAAGTACTTTTACTTTTCTTGAATATTTCCATTTAATATATACTTTTAACTCCATTACATTTTTTAATTAAACCACACTAAAATGAGCATTATATTTACCAAAATAAAAATAACTGCTTACATAAATGCTTCAATGATAATAATGATACAATTCTATATTTTAATTGCATATAAAACAATCTGAGGAGGTCCATTGCATTGTAAGTACTTAAAATAAAGGAAATTGTGAATTCCTTTAAGGGACATGTTTATGATTTCAGGTATGGAATGTGGCCAAACCTTATATTGACAAGTATCAGACAGAGTACATCCCTGAGTCCCGTCCCATCTCGCCGACTGCCTTCTCCCTGGAGTCTCCAGCATCGCCCAGGAAGCGAGTTCGTCATGAGATTCAATAGCAGGACTGATTTATCTCTTTCTACTGTTCTGTCATCAATAAACCTTCCACCGCTGATTGTAACTGAGTACATTTACTTTACTTACTATTACTTATGCATAACTCTGAAGTACTTTACTTGAGGGAAAAGCCAATGAGCTGTTGATAAATCTCTTAGATTATCCTCTTTGTTTTCCAATAATATGTCTGGCAAAATTGCTGTTATAATTTACCAGTGTTTATTTTAATGTTTTGTATGATAATCATATTAAAGAGAGATTTAATGCCAGAATTATTCCTGATTTTCTGTCCATTTATAATGTGTTATGAAATGTTTGAATAAAATATTAAAGTTTGCATTTTTGTTTTGTTAGAAATGCCTATGATCACAATGGTTTTGTTTGTTTTTCTTAAGAGCACCTTTGTGCACCACGAGTTACTTATTTGTCTTTTGTGTTTTATTAACACGCACACTAACAAGAGAGGAATGTGCTTTTGGACTTTTTATTAACAATGCTTTTGTTTGATTTGTGCTCAACCTAAAGGAAGTATTTAACAGAGGCTCCCCAGGCCAGTCAAACAGCTCCTACCTGTCCAGGCTGAGAGGCCACTCTGCCACCTTGAGGTACTGTGATGAAAAACGAGATGGTGTGGCGTGACATAGCTGTGGAGAGGCAGCAGAATTGGTCAACAGTTTCAAAGGTTACACAGACAACTCATCAGAGACAGAAGCACAAGGGGCAGAAGTCTGTTGTGCACAGAAGTAGTTCAGTTTGACAATAAAGCCTTTGTCATTGTTTGCCTAACCAAACTGAGCCAGTTCACTTATGTCACTGCAATATAAGGCCTTTTTCTTTAACAAACAGCCTCAAACTCACCCACTAAATTCAGTTTCCTGCATTTACTTCACTTTGAAAATCATTGAATAAAAGGCAAAGGTGTGATTATATGTAAAGCACAATTATATACACAAATTTCAGCTAGTGTCCACTATTTCTTGATTAAACAGGTTATTGGTCACGCCAATATAAAATAATTGCCAAAAGTAATTCTTATACTTAAACCTTATGATACAAAGTACTTTCTAGTTATGACAAATTATGTTAAATTATATTAAACAGTCAATGTTCAAATACAACCCATACTCTACATTACTATTGTTCACAGCCTTGCAAGCTAATTAATGGATACGTTACGCACAAAAAAACTTTGGGGGCATCATAGAGGCCAACGGAAATAATTAACAGATAAAGTTTTTTGGAGACAAAAAAAAAAAAAAAAGGTGTCTCCTTCGAGCCGGATTCGAACCAGCGACCTAAGGATTTCAGCGTAATGCCACTACAGTCCTCCGCTCTACCAACTGAGCTATCGAAGGGACGCTGTAACTGCATCTTTCGCTTCTCAATTTATACCATTCAACACTACATATGCTATTTTCGAATTAATATTTGATATTAATTACGTTAGCTTAGCATGTCAACATGGCTAATTGCTAACGATAGCATTCATGACGTAATTGTACGTTAATGTACGTTAATTTGCGTTACCCAGATTACGTACGAACGTAAGATAGCAATGTGCTAACTGAAACGTTCTCGAGGGACTGTTGCGAGATCGAGTCAAAACCCTCACGGATATCAACAGTCTGAGAAAATACGTCTCGAGTTACGGAAAAAAACTGATTGAGCTTACTTTAGTAAGGGTGAAAATTAAGCTAGCTAGTTGTGAAAGTTTACTAACTAGCTTAAGTTTCATGTGGTATCCTAACACTTCGTTTTATTCTGGCCATTGCTGTTAATTGCTTTACGATTGATATTACTGTCATCCGCGTGAACTGTAAAGTCAAAATGCATTTATTTTTAAAGTCACCAACAGTGGGCTGAAGTGGTATGAGTAAAATGCATATCAAGTTATTATTATAAATTATATTTACCTTAAACTTCGGTATTTCACATCAAAAACCACTTTCAATTTGACAAAGTACAACAAATAAGTGATAGCAATGGTAAATAAATCATATCTGCGAAATAATTTCCTGAATAATAAGTATCGGCTCTTAATTAACTTACGTTACTACATCGTGTCTTTGTATAGGCTATTTAAAAAAAAAAAAAAAAAAAAAAAAAAAAACTAAAAAACTAAATCACCCTTTTTTAAACTAAATCCAATTTTGACCACTAGGTGGCAATATACCCCTACTTTAAAGAAATAAAAATGTCTTTTGAAACCATAGACTGATAAACATTGACTGCCAACTTCTTTCTTGAGAAAAATCTTATTTTGTCAGGTCACATTATTTCCTGTTTCAAAGTTCAAGTCAGGGCCTAAGGGGTGTGCCAGGTGACTGCATGTATTGAGGATTTTTGAGGTGTTGTATTAAAATCCTCTTATGTTTTGGTCACATTGACAGATCAGCCGCCACAGACTGCCAGGAATGTGATTACCTTTATTTTGGTCATGATTCTCTGAGTTCATAACCTGACACAAACCGCAATTTCATACATTGTTCCATGCCAGCACCAAGAAGGAGATATGCCACCTGCAGCCAAGCTCTCTAAACCCATTGTACATTCACAGGAGATGGAAAGCACAGTGTGGGAAGACAGGTATCAGTGACAGAAAAACACTGCTGCACAAAACACCACTGTATCAGCACTTTATGTGAGTAGTTTTTTCTTCTTCTCCACTACATTATTGTGTTATTGTTTTACTTTTTATCTCAGGATTTTAGAGATAGAACTCTTGTACAGAGGAACAAAATGTTTACACAAAAACTGGCATAAAAATATATGTCCATTTTGTTAATTATTTAACCAGCATCAGTCCTACCAAAAATCAATTAATTTTCCAGTTTAAATTTTTTTTTTTTTGTGCAATATCAGTTTGAATTCAATTTGAACAAAAATATTCCCCTATAAAAACTGCTAACATATAATGTGTATATATGTATAATTTTATGCTTTGACTGGTTTATTGAATATTCAACAACAACATCAATCATGATCATGGTGACAAGGATACTCATTTTCAGAATTTCAAGCCTGTATGAATGCCAGTTTGATCAAATAATGCTACTGTTGTGAGCAAAGAAAAAAAAACACAAAAAAAATATAATTTCCTTTTAACCCTAAATGCTCAGTTGATATTTCCCCTTTTCAGTCTGGGATATGCCAGTGATTAACAACAACCCAGATTTTGATGCATTGCATCAAATACTGCAGTGTTCCGTAATGCAGCAGCAATAAATCTCCTGCAAACCAGGAAAAAAACCATGAGAAAATGTGTCAGTCTCCTGGAAAAAACATTTTGAAGCCATGGCACTGGATTGAAGTGTATTATAATGGAAAGTGCAATTTTATTCTGCTATGTTCGTGGGATTTTATGCGTTTTCAGTGGGACATTTTTGTCCTATAAGTATCTTAGCGTCTGTTTTTTTGTTTTTTTGTTTTTTTTTTTGATATACGGTTAACAGTAGATTTATTATAGCATCTGATATCAAGTAATACTGGCATTTTGGTATTGCTGCTTTGACCTTGTAAGGGATCTGAGTACTTCTTCCACCACCAATGGTCATTAAATACAAACTGTAAATCAATGAATCTGTTGAGCTGATAAGTGACAACAATAAATGCTTTAAGCGAGTTTTATTAAAGGCTCACAGTGATAAATAGCATAGTTGATGTCAGGTTGGTCTAAAGCAGGGTCAGGCTGGATAGGCAGTAGACATTCCTCTCATAGCACAGGCAGACTAGAATCTTTTCCATCCCTTACTAGATTATCATCCTGTCTGCCGCTCAACAGAGAATCCAACAGGGAGCTACTTAACCTACCCGCCTGAGGTGAAAAGTCTGAAGGGTGGATCTTCACGACACGTTTCCATCAATCTTAACCGCTAATAGATGGCTTCAAGTGTTAAACGTTGTGGTTATCCTCAATATAGCACCAACTTTAAAATGCTTTATGGATATTTTTGCTCATAAGTGAGTTTAAAAGACAAAATTACTACAACTAAATAGTACAGAAGGTGGACTTTTCAATAAGTTATGGAGCTATTTTCTTTCAGCTAAGTTTTAGCTCCAAGCAGCCCAACAGCATCTTCATGATTCACAACCATCAGCGCTCTTCAAGGTCACCATGACCGTCACATCCTCACGGACCATCCCATGTGACCCCTGAGGTTTTTTGAAAGACTTTTGCCCTTGGTGTTTTATGGTGCACCGTATATAATGGGAAACAGCCTCTTTAGGCTGTCTTACATGGGCATTTCCTAATGAGCCCTGCACAATGAAGATAAAACACTCATAACACTCTGACTTTGTGCCAGCCACCACTCTGTGTCTCATTCCCATACTGCATGCCAAAAACTGTAAAGTATAAACTAAGTAGTAATTTTTATAGTGGGCTGTTCTGGAGGTTAGTGTACAATAGATTTATTTATTATACGCTTTTGTGCTGGCAGGAAATTGACAGAACCCTGAGAGCACCAATGAATGTAAATTGAGCTGTAACTGTGCAGAAATACAATGATTTTTCATTTTAAATAATTCACAAATGGCAGGTAAAAGGCTTTACCTAACCTCTGTGTTTTCAAGGAGCATTACATTTTGAGAAGAGCTTTTACTTTTAAGAGTTTAAATCAGTTTTATTGTCCTCAATAGTGGATTTGACAACAAATTCTCGACAATTTAGGCATAAAAAAGCACAAATTCGTTTAAGCTACAACCACGTATTCTCAAGCATCTATGCATTCATGCCCTAGTCTGTATATAAATAATGTACGTGATCACCTCGACATCACCCATGGGTTTGTGGCCTGCCTATTTAAAGCTTTATGTTGGCATTATGGATGTCCCTATGTTGCTGCATCTAGCTGACTGTTGCCATCTTTGTCCTTTGAAACCAGGAACTTATACACACAAAGACGCAAATACACATGAACACAGACAGAACCTTCCAAAATATGTGACCTTCAAGCTACTTCTCTGCCACTGATGGAAAACACTGTAGATGCCAAAGTTTAGGATTTTTTGGGGGGCCCGACAGGCCTACAAAGCTGCTGTAGAAATAATAAAAAAAAAAGGTTAATGTACAAATAGTTCTAACTTATAAGTAAAACATTGCAAACACATAGTAAGAGTGATGATATAAGTGCTAGCTGGCAAATACCAAAACAGAAAGAAAAAGCTACATGAGAAAGCTACAATTTAATGTTTAAATTCTAACCACATACAGAGAGAAAAATTTAAAGAAGGGAAACATGTAATTTAGTTATTTTCCAGTGATGTAGTATCAGACAACCCTTTAAATTTATCAGTAAGCATTTATTATGCAACAGGAATACTATGAAAGGCGTCACAACGTGTGCCATCCTCATGGGAACATCAGGTAACATAATGTCAACATGATCTGTTTTATAAGTCATTTGCTGTTCTGCTTTCATCTTTCACCCGCCAGATACACAAAAGAAAAGCTCACACCTGTGGTTTGCACAAGGAGTAAATGTGTCACTGTTCCTCTCCCACTGTTGGTGATACTGTCTGATTTTTGTGCTTTTATTTCTGCCATGTGGCAAGTGACATGACACAGGTACACATCAGCCCTCTGTGGTCTTTCTGCTCCCCTCCCATAACACTAAAAAAGTAGAACTGGGACACATCCGCCTGCCTGTTCGGCTTTTATGAAGGTGAAACTCCCACAGTTCCTCCTGTTTCTGTGTCCAGCCTTTAAAAACCAGGCTGGTGCTCAGTCATCTGTTGAGTCTTTCCGGTGCAATAAGAGAGCATGTCAAAAGGTTGTGTAAAATATAGAGTATAAACTTCCAGGAGTGTCTGGATCAGGACAGGGTGAGGGGGATGTGTGTGTGTGTGTGTCTGTGTGTGTGTGTGTGTGTGTGTGTGTGGAGGCTACATAGCATCAACAGTCCTACTACTGTCACAGGATAATATGAATAAATAACAGTATTAATGCCAAATGGGTTACATCATGGGAAGAGCTGCATTGAAGCACTAATATTTACGTAACACAGCCCCTGTTTCATTTTTCTGTCATTTCAGATCAAACCATGCGATAAAATGTGGGGCAGGGCCATGTTATGGCTACCAACAAGCAGACCGATAGCAGTGATAAACGTCATAAAAACGGAAGAGACAGGAGGTGTTCAGAGCCTTCTGTAGCCTGTGGGCAGGGCACCTAACCTCGTAGCCTGGAGCATGTCTGGCTTTTTGTCTGGCTTTTACAGGAGAGTAGACAGATTACTTGCAAGGGTTGAGACGGTTCAGTGAGCTGAAGGTAGTAGGTGACATGCTGGCTGAAGGGGGGGGCATATCCTTTTACAGTCTGGAAATAAAGCAGGCCAGCGGCGGTGGAACGGCCCCACGTCTGTCATCTTATTGGGCCATTAGATGAAGAGGCCACAGCAGCACCACTAGCCGTGGAGGTCCAGAGCCAGACTGTAGCAGGCAGGGAGGTAATTTAACATGAGAGGAGTATTTCATGTGTTATTGAACTAACCCCTCTGACTGTACTGTAGCGCCTGACATTATTCATTACTGCACATATCTGCAGCGTTTCCACATTTATACACAAGCCTGGAGTTGTTTTATCGAACCAGAAAACGGGTAATTATAGCTTTGAGCTTTTTCATGGAACAAGAGAATATTGTTTTCGCTTCAAGAAACAGTTGGGTATTTGGGGAAAATGTTTATTTCTTGCGAGACTTAGATGAGAAGATTGATACCACTCTGCTCCAAGTGTGAAGCTACAGCCATCAGCCAGTGAGCTCAGCATAAATACTAGAGACTGCTTGCCTGGGTTTGCCGAAAAATAACAAATTCCTCCTATCAGCACCTCCAAATCTCACTAATAAATCCTTACAAAAATGACAAAAGTGCAGCACAATTTCATACAGGCTAAAGTCAACACAAATATGCTAAAACAAGCAACTATGTGCCAGGAAACAGAAATGATGGGAACCTGGAGATTTTAAGTTCTTCAGGTCGCTTCAAGAAATGTATATTATGCTGCATCACTAAAGCTTACTGAGGCTCTCCTGCATACCTGAGCCATGATGGAACCAAACTCCATTCAGAAAACAAGCATTTTTGAAGTTGTTTGCAGTCCTGAAAAAGCAAGTCAAAGAAGCCTTTTTTGGGGGTTTTTCTGCAACCCCAGGGTTCTCACCCAGAAGAGATCATGTGTTTATGTCCAGCTAGAATCTTCTTTACTCATGTTCCTCATCAAGAATGTGCTCCCAGTTGTAGAAGTTACATAGTTATTTTAAGCAATACCCTGTGCGATTGAATCAGAACTAGAGTTTATTAAAACTAGTTCGGTGTGGAAGCCATTTTAAACAGGGATTTTGTAGAATATCATACAAACTGTGTTGCATATGTCTTGAAACTCATTCATAGGAATACACTGCAGGCTGTAGCTTCACGTTCACCATACAGAGAGAATGGTATCAATCTTCTGACATAACTCCGCAGGAGAGGGAATAAGCGTGTTTCCCGGAATGTCAAAAGTATTCCTTGAATGATTTGGCTCAGTAGAATTCATGTTGTGTAACATAAAAAAACAACAAACAGCTGGAGTTAAGGAGGGAAAAGGAATTTGTTTGTCATGTGTGTTGCTTTCATCCCGCCGGGGGAATACACCACAGACTGGCTGAGATTAGACATCCTTCCTCTGCAGCATTTTTCACGGTGACTCCTGGGATTTGAGGATGGAAAAACATGCGAGTGATGTACAAAGGGAACAGCTCAAGGTGCATCGCCCCTTTGCCCCGGCCGCTCATGTGGAGACAACTGAAACAACCCATGCAAATCTAAAAACACACAGACATGAACCCTGTCCCCTTTAAACACAAGAGGCTGTTACTGTGACGAGAGTAGCAGTATTCAAGGAATGTCCTGATCCGGGATACCTTGAGGGAAGAGACTGAGACTGCTGAGACCCCCCCTCTTCTCCTTCAACATACACACATATGAGAGGATGATTCATGTTCACAGTGACCTCATGTATTCACAGGTATGATGCATATTTTCAGTGACACTGTTCCCTTTTCATCTTCACTCATCAGCCTGTCCTTTCTACTCCACATGTGAAAGCTTTCCCATGGTTTCAAATTATTACACTAAATCATTATTACTCTGGCAGTGATACCTGTAATATCATATGATGTCTCTTTTGACTCACAGAGTTGATGTCACTGTTAAGGTTTCCAAAAAATGGCGTGCAGCTGGGTGATTATTGGGGTCAAGGGTTTTGCGACCCCTCAGGTCCGGGAGTGTTGTCTGTCTGACGAGGCAGGTAGTGTGGTTAATGAGTGGCAGTTAGAAATAAGTGATGATATGTGGCAGGAATGCAGCACAATGACATACTTGTAGGTCAGCTCTCGAGTGCCTGGGTGGTTTGTAGAGGCAATCTAAATGTCTCACTTATTGTTTTAGACGAGTACTTTTTTACGCTAAATCTGATGACAAACAACTTCTTTCACTATGGGTGCTTATTAAGGAATGTAGAGAAAGAGTTTATGCAGCTCCAGGGCTGATAGAAATGGTCCCAGGGTAAGGTTTGGTAATTTGAGACCTTAAATTGTATATGGACCCTTTAAATATTCACCAATCGCTAGGAGGGCTGTTCTGTTGTTGCTATGGAAGTACTGCAGTTAAATTAATAAGGCGATACCACCCATAAGAAATGGTTGTAGTAGGTTAAACTTATTGCAATTTGTCTTAAATTGTTGTATAATCAAAATATGTCCACAGTTCAAATTTTATATTAATGGTCTAGTGTTTTAGTGACTGCTTAATGCATTCAGAAAACATGGTACATAAAGTAAGCCAGAGCAGGGCATTACTGTGAAGAGAAACAAGCATTTGTCTTGCATAGTAGGTGAACAAAATCTAAAGGTGTGCCACCTTGTCATATTACAGATTTTCCTTGAAAAACATTAGATGTGATGCAGTGAGTCCATGTCAGGTAGAATAGTATAAACGTCTGTGCATATCACTCATTTCTGAGGTTTCAAAAACGAATTAAGGAACGAATGACTGAACACATAAATAGATTCAACCATTAAAAAACATGAAATATGATTGCTCTTCATTTATTCTAAATCTTTTTGATGTTATTTTGAAGTGGCTTTCCCATTTAACACCTCAGTGTTATTGCATTGTCTTAATGTGTTTAAAGTTCAAAAGTGTTTTACTTGGCAGCATGTTTGTTTTAAGGAAATATTGAAGTAAAATGTATGATAATCTTTAGGAATTTTGTTGGTTTTCTCAGTAATCTTAAATTTTAAAAAGTGTTACGGATTACCTCATGAATGGTCATTAATGATGGGGAAAATATAAGAATAATGTGTCAGTCTTCCAGAGAAAGTTCTGATAACGCTCCATTTAAAAATGCCTGACTTTAGGAACCAGTATGGGCGTGGTTTTGGGAGAAGACAAGAAGAGTGGGGCGGTGCTTACCCCTTCATATTCCCAAATGTCAATGAACTCCCTACGAGAGCAAGTTCAACCCTGGAGAAGTGCGTGGGCTGGAATAATTTAAGGAAACTCACTGCACAACTCAAAAGAGGCATTTGTTCACCATGACAGAAAGAACAAAACCCGCATTCAAGTGCGTTGAGTTTCTTAAATTCTGTTGCTGTTTGTGAGCATTTTTCTTTATATCGGAAGGGAACGTGTTGGATTATTAACGACTAGATATATTGGGACCAAACTGAGTGCGTTCCTGTTTCTGTGGAGTATACAACAGGTGACTTGGTGTAGAAGTTTAACAACTGCTTCAGGATGAAACTGTGGACTTTGTTTGTGATTATCCCGGTGTGCGCATCCTCTCCTCTGCCAGCCGGTGAGTTTAAACTTGTGTCTGACACTCTTGTTTTGTTATGTGTAAAAACCAAACTTTTGCATGCTGTTCAGGGAAAGGTTGCATCCGCGTGCGTCTGGAGTTCACACATTATAATACAGAGATTTCGGGAAAACGGGAACCGAACTCGCAACCTTTGTAGTGGTCAGCTATGTCTAATGTCAAGCTGCAGTTCTGTCACTTTCACTTATAGTAAAATGAACCTTTTTCTTAGCAGAAACGCCTAAATTCAAAGTTGCAGCCGCGGAGAGCCGCTGCTCCGGACGAGCCTGTAACCCCCGCATGGGCAACTTGGCCCAGGGCAGAGTCCTGAGCACCGAGTCGGTCTGCGGCTCCAACTCTTCGGAGATTTACTGTATGTACAAAGAGACAGCTTCCCCTCGCAGCAGCAAGGAGTCCTGTTCGGCAGCAAAATGCAGCAAGTGCAACTCAGCTGTCCCCAGCCAGGCGCACCCTCCCTCCGCCATGAGCGACTCCTCGTTCCGCTACCCGGACACCTGGTGGCAGTCAGCGGAGGGGGTGGAGGAGGAGACGCTCCAGCTCGACCTGGAGACGGAGTTCCTCCTCACGCATCTCATCATGGTGTTCCGCTCCCCCCGCCCCGCTGCCATGGTGCTGGAGCGCTCACAGGACCACGGGCTCACGTGGAGGGCCCTCAGGTACTTTGCCAGTGACTGTGAGGAGGTATTTGGCCTGGCAGAGGGCTCGTCAGCTGGGGAGAGTGGAGCAACCTGCACCTCCAAGTACTCTGGAGCTTTCCCGTGTACCAGAGGAGAGGTGAGTACAGTGACTGGGCAGTTTAACTGGAGAATAACTTACCTAACTCCCAGTGAGTAGCCTACTTGAGTTTTTTATGTATGTATGTATGTATGTATGTATGTATATATGTAATCCTATACATTTGGAGTAAATATGAATTAGTCTTAGTCTGACACTTTTTTCGCGGTAGATGACAGAGTGAAACGGGGAGACAGAGGGGAAGACCTGTAGGAGAGGGCACCGACCCGGACTCGAACCCGCACCGCCCGCTTATGTGTCTCTCAGATTTAGTACAGTTTGATGCTTGTATTTTTGTATTCTACTGAAAAAAGTTTTGAATGCAGGAGTTTTACTTGAAGTGGAGTCATTGCTTTAGTCTAGTATTCTTTTAAGTGTGTAAGGGATCTGAGTACTTTTTCCTATAGGAGTAGTATCCTACATTATCATCACATGATTAGCTTACATATCACCTAAGATTGCAGTGCTGGCCCCCTCTTCCATGATCAAGGACTTAACAACATAGTAACTTTCTAGAGTCATGGACATATGTAAGTTCTCAGTGGCACATAATGCCAAAAAAAAGTTATACTTCCGTGCATTAAAATACCCACATCTTACACTGTTCTTCCACATCTATTGCGCCCATGGGTCAAAGTCTTAAATGATCTAATGTGAAGGTCATTGCCTCTTCATCTACTATGCATCACATTAGAAACCGCTCCGCATAATACGGTACCAGAAGCAGTTCATATTCATATATTTCTTTAAGTAAATATGGCAAAATACTTGATTTAAACAGTTAATTCGCAAAGATGAAAACATGATATGATTATATAGCCACAATATGATTCAGAAGAAAGCTTGACAGAGATAAAACAAATAAATAAAAAAAACTTCCAGCCATTCATTATCTTTACTAAATGAAACTATCTTTTGAGAACACTGAGTTCATGGTCCATTGATCAGTAAACTTTGAGGTTTCCATCCTTCAGAGAAATTGTTTCAATGCTGGATTGTGAATTTATTAATAAGATCTGAGAGTGCACATCAAATCATGCTGCCAGAAATTTCCCCTGCACTTCACAGCAATAACACTCACCATCTGCTCTGCTCTTGTCCATTTATTGGCACCAGTGCGCACTATAAGCTGATATCACACAACCCGCCGAACAAACAGTTGCTTTGTAAACTGACCTCCTCTGATGGGCTGCGGGAGACCTTTCTTGTTAGGCCAGCCTTTTAAGCCGCAAACTGCTTTGACATGCACGGCTTGAATATCAATGTTCACTTTTACCTCTGATGTTCTCCCCTAAGCATTTGTTGGAGCTGCTGTATCATCACAGGGAGGGCTGAGCCAGAAAACAAGTGCTGGGTAATTCATGAGAAGATAGTTTAGCTGCACAGATGTTAAAAAAAAGAGGCTCTCACTGCATAGTAAAGATTTGTTTTGCTCCAAAGAGCCTCAAACCACGCTGGGAGGTTCGGCTCTGAACGTCTGAATGAATATATGGCTTTGACTGATCTCATAATTGCAGCGTATTTGCAGCAAGTATGTGTCTCGCTACAGAATGTCAGCTCTCTTATGTAAACCCCTCACCCTTTATAATTAGTGTCTCTGTTGCTCTCAACGCAAAGACATTGAATGTCGTGTGAAAACGTTGCGTTGCAGTCATAAAATGACATTACAGACATTTGTTTAAACTGTCTGGTGGTAATAAGCTACACGTGGTCACCACAAGTGATCTTTTTCTCATTGCAAATGAAGTTTAGTTTATTTGTAAAGTGAATAAGTATACAGTAAACTAGCTGTTGACATATGTACTTTATTACTAACCACATGATGTCATAGTACAAAATATGTTCATTATGACAGCATGAAGTTTCTCTTTTGCGCAACTAAGCTAAACGGTCTGAGCATGTAATGTAGAAAATTAAAATAGCATGATTTTTTTTTTCAGTGAAGGTTAAATGTTTGTTCTTGGAGTTAATTACTTAAAAACAAAGATAATGTGACAGGTCAGTTTAATTTTATTAAATTAAATTCAAGATAGGTTACCAGTAGGCAAGTTTTCAACCTGAAGGGCTGGAAGATATGGCAAAAATGTTTCATCAATCATATGAGTTGTCTCATATTTTGATAATGATGTGTGTCATAACACACCATGCATTCGGGTATTTTAACAGATAAAAAGCCCATTTCTAAATAAATATAAAGCAGATTTTTGTACATGTAACATGTAATCAACATTGGAATGAAAACAATACATAACTTCTTATCATCCTGCCCTATCACACTGACGCACACAACTTCTTTGGGTTTTTGATAGAAAAAAAGTAGAATGTGTTGAAGATCAGTCCAGATTAATATTTTAAGGTCTGAAACTTATCCACTCATAATGCCTGCTTTCAATTTTATATCTTTAAAGATTCTGTGACATTTTTTTATTTATATCTGAGCACATTTTTATATATAAACAGAGAGGATCTGAAAGATCAACATTCAACTAAACTTAACAAGAACCATTTGTCCATGTTTACATTGGAAGCTGTCTGATTTTCCCAGAATAGCAGCTATTTGAGGGGCATGAAAGGCGAACCAGATTGATGTCTGCTTTTCATTTGGCAGACCAGGAAAAAAAAACTGACACACTTTATGTTCTCGTCATGGTCTGTCAGGGTCTGTGAGTTCAGTTTCTCACTTGTTAGTAAGACTTTTATATGTGGAATAACAGTTTTGTATTCTCCAGGTGATCTACCGAGCCCTGTCCCCCTGGCACTCAGTGGATCCGTATGGACCGGCCGCTCAGAACCAGCTCATGATCACCAACCTCAGAGTCCGTCTGCTGCAGCGCCAGCAGTGTCCGTGCCAGGCCAAACATCCCGATGCCGCTGTTCTCCCCACGGACCACTACGCCATTTACGACTTCATTGTCAAAGGAAGTTGCCTTTGCAACGGACATGCTGACCATTGTGTGCCAGCCGGGGGCTTCCAACCTGGCCTGCAGAAGACCAGCAACATGGTGAGACACTTAGATTTATGAGCATACAGCTTGCAGGTGTTTGATCCTCCACAGATGAAAATCTCTTGTCATCCTTTAGAAAAAACTTTCTGAGAATTCTGCAGATGTCTCCATTTTTAATTGTTTATGTGGTGAGACTGTGAGTTGAAGGTTTGGGGTTTTGTTCCCACCACTCCCTTTGTTACTCAGCTGTGCGCTGGTATGTGCTGCTGAAGCTGAAGGCTGCAGTGAAGACTGGATATTAGACCACAGCTTTACCTACCATTACAGGGATTTAGAGATGTGGAAACCTTAATTATAGTATTCAGCCTAATGCTTTAACAACCCATAGTCTCTGCCATGTTATTCTCTTTACTGTAAATGGAGCACCAGTTCAACTCCAACATGGTCTACAGGGGTGCAGACATGTTACACAGGCAGTAATAAGCCGCAGTGTGTAACCACTGTGATTGTGCATGTAGTAGTTGGTATGTGGCAATACTTAAGAAGTATTACACACATCACATGTAGGTGCAAGACTGCTGGAAATCAGGCTCCAAGCCTGCACACTGACTACAGACCACACATCTATTTAAACGGATAATTCCTCAATATCAGATCTTCCTTAGGCCAACATGTTTTGAAATAGTCACCACGCCCCGACAAACATCAATAGGCTGATGACTTTTTATTATCTGTTAATCTTCCCATTATTTTCTTGATTCATCTGTGAGTCGTTTGGTCTATAAATTGAAAATCAATTCCAGGTGGATGTCTTGTTTTGTCTGTCCAGACTCCAAAGATATTCAGTTTAACAGACATAAAATACAGAGTAATTTTCTGCATTTAAAAAAAAAATGCAGAAAAATACCTACCTAAATATTTTAACAGTTACTTAATTATTTGACGGACCATTGTCCCACTAATAGTGACAGGCATGGTTAACCTCCTGATTCAACAAATATGTGGTTGATAGGCGTTTT
>JAOWBC010000049.1:5730321-5747352 GCA_028566105.1 Hypoplectrus providencianus | reverse complement strand
AGCCGATGACACCAGTCAAAACTGTGAGATGAGTATAAGACTTTACCTGGCTACTATAAATTGATCTGTGCATATATCTTAACATCTAGTTACAATTTCTACATTACACATTTAATGTAAGAAGTAGGTATACTAATCTTAACTCAAACCATGATCTTTATTTTTTCAACTTAAGTAGTTCTGTTAAAATGTTATCAGTTTGTTTAAAACTGTTAAATATCAATATTTTTAAGATATTGTATGAGGTGATGTTGATTTTATATCTTGCCAAACTTTAGATCTAATTTATTCCTGGCAGAAAAGGGCTTACAAAGTATTGATAAATAATTTATTAAACATTAATTAAGCCGCTCATCCCTCATAAAATATGCATTATTAGAAAATGCTAGGGATGTTTAGGTACAAATATGTAAAACTGACAATAAGAGAGACATGATTATGCTTTAACTATATGCCATAGTTAGAAATTAAAACCCCATTATGTATATTCTCATGACCTTTTTAGAATGTGAGGACAGCTTTGGTTGCAGGCTTGTGGAAGTGAGAGGATTAGTTTACCAGGTAGGACAAGGCAGCTGCTCGCTGGGCACAGATGTACCGCTGTCTGTTAATCAGTCACAGAGCGATCGAGTTACATTATTAAGTTCCCTGATGCCACCATCAGTGATGGTGATATATGGCCAGTACTGTCTGTACAGACTCAATAAAAAGCTGAATATAGGAACTCAGCTGGTACATTAACTGAAGTCCATATTTTCTTTGTCTCACAGCTCTTAACCCCAACACTGTCTGTTTCTCCATGTCGTCCAGCAGCCGCAGTAATCCAGGTGAGACATGCGGCCGCAGCGCTGTGTTAATGATGCTCGCTCTGTCCGTCTCACTGCCTCAGCTGGATGTGATTTGTGTCCAGGTTGGATCATCCAGCCGAAGCAGCCCCCCTGTGATGAGCCGCAGCAGATCAGATTGTGTCAGTGGGTGGTGGAGCGACTCCAGGCAGCAACAAGTCCTCAGTGTGTTGCTAACCTTTGCTGCTGCATTTAGCTTACAGGAAATGTGTGTCAAATGAGGGGTTACTCATTAATCACTCATTTATTTCTCTTTAGATGATCAGATTTTTCAAGAGGTGGTAATGTTAGTTAATCAGACAGTCCAGCGCATTGATGCAGGCTGAGAAAACTCAATAACTATTGGATTATTTAATACCAAAATAAGGCTCACTTGTCATTTGAATTAATGTATCCTTGTAACCAATCTGATTTTGACTTCTTGACATTTCCCGTGGCACCAAAATGAAATGCTTTGGAAAATAATATTATTAAAAACGGGTGCTTATGATGACATTCACTGTAAACAAATCAAAACAAACAATAACAAAAAAATGCAAGTATTGAACAGTTAGTGCTTGGTCCATCAGAGAGCGAGGTGTAGAGGAGGAGAAATCACTGTTCAAATTATTTGTGTTTCCCTTGGTTGAACCATTACACATGATAAAACTTAAATGCAACTTAAAGTACACAAATGCAAATACTGCTTATCACGATAGATGCCCCTTAAAACAAATCAGTTTGTAACCTCATGCTCATCTCAGTTTTGGGTTCAGAAGTAGTGTACATTTAGATATCTGTTCCTAAAAGGTCTTTGTGTTTTACACAGAAAACTGAAATCAGCTAACCAGGACATGAACATTCCTCTCATACTCCGTCATTATGGTGATGAAAAGGCCAAACTGAAGGAAAGGCGTTCGAGGAGAAAGGCCCAACCTGCTGGTCTAGTCAACGGGATGCCCAAGATACCAGAAGTGAAGCAGCCCGACCCGGCACGGCAGAAACTACACTACAGGATCACTGATGGCTCCTCCTTCTTATAGTATCCTTCTCCCATCATGTTTATTCATCGCTGAATTAAAATTCTAGTGGGTGTCCCTGAAGCAAATGCCATGTTCGGCATATTGGTAATGTGTCGCTCCAGCTGACCTTTTAACCTTTGACCTTACACTCTCAGCTACCCGTCTGGTTGTGTCGCAGTATGCCAGAGCCGCTCCGGTCTGCCCTGCGGAGGCTTCTACACCAACGTCTTCAGCGACGGCGAGCGTCCGGTTATTCTGGCCACCATCACTGCGTTTGGGCGTGGGGCTGTTACGCACCCTCTGAGGTGAGTTCAGCGCTGATATGTGAGAATGTATGAATAAGTGAAAGGGGCGCTCCACTGGGAATAAGTCAGGATAGTGTCTGCTGTGGCTCTGGAGGGAGCCCTCAAGAGTCTATCCTGTGTTTTAGAGCTAAATCCATATTAGGGACACATTTAATTTGTCCTGAATCACTTTTCTGAACCCCTGTCCTGGGAGAAAAAAATAGTCTCTCTCGTGCTTCAATTGTATCAGAGAAGTCAACATAGCCAGTTAGTCTGAGATGTGAAGCCAATGCAGAAGTGTCCAAAACCTGCATTTCTTCTCATGTCATGCAGCCTTTCTGTGGTTGGCAAGTCGCTTCCAGTGCACTTTTAGCTTTCTTCCTATAATCATTACCCTTTCAGGGTGTGTTTCCACATCATCAAAGTTAAATGCAGTTTTCTAGTTAAAACATTTGGTTTAATGATTTTTGTGAGACAAAACTAGCATCGCAAATGAAATCCCAAATGATGTTAATCATTGATTCACCTGCCCCCACTCGCTGGTGTCAAAGTGTTTGCTGTGTTAACCATACCTACTGTGCAGATCCACCTTCTTTTACAAATGTGAGCCAAAAACCCAAACAAAAGACCTCAAAACAGTAGACCACAAACCAGTGGTTGACATCACAGTGACGATGTCCTAGTCCAACATCTTGTGAATCCCCCAACCTCACAGACGTACAGCACCAAATAGATAAAGTACCCTTTATTGACAGACAAACATTGCTTCTGATGTTCTCATCTCACTCAACTGAAAACAAAAAAGGGGGTACCTACAAAATGCTGAATGTCTTTAACTTGTCTTTCTATCCTGTGTGTGTGACAGCTTAATGATGTGTGAAATATTCCTCCAGCTCCGCCATCACAGCAGTGTGGGACCAGGACGGTGGATTCATGTGTGATGATCATGGGAATATAACTAAGGAGTGGAGTTGGCAGACGGGCCGCACAGTGACGAAGAAGATTGTTATACAGGTGTAGCTACTGTGCTAGAATAGTGACTTCTGACACTAACAACTTTTTCTATATTTTCTGTTATAGAAAACTATGTCCATGTTTTTTGTGCAATTAACAAACATCATGTTGCACAGATAAGAGGCCTGAGGTAATCTCCAAACATGAAATATATTCAGTGACAATGGCAGTCACAATCTGGGGAGAACCTGTCATGTGAGATAATTGTGATATGTGCATATGGGGAATGTCACATTTAGGGTCAACAAATCAGGCCATGTAAGGCATGACGCATGACCTCCTGCTGGGCAAACACTAACCGCCTCTGACAAGAGCAAGAGAGGTTTTATAACAGGCCTACAGCCTGCAGATTAGATAACCATGGGGAAATTCAGCACAATTTATTAGTGCTCACAATCGTCTTCATCTAATAGAAACCTTTAAATGTCGTTCTCGTCTCCCACAGTTGTCAGATGTAATCTCTGTGAGGCTGTTCAGTGGTACTTCTGCCATGCTCAGCTTCAGATGCAAGAACGAAAGTGTTCAACTTCCTCTTTCTGCCCTGTCCAGCTTTAACCAGTTAGAGGAAACGGTAGGATTAACAAGTAAAATGAGAGAAAGAAGGATAAGACTCATGATAAACTACTCTAATCTATCATGTCTGCTCTTAATTGACAGACTTTGCAGACGGAAGAAAAGCTTACCTCTGATTACGCTCAAGGCCTCCAGCTGGGGAGGAAGATGAAATCTCCTGTTGTGGTCCTGGAGAGCAAGAGAAACCTGACGCTAACACCTGTAAGAGACTTGTATCACCTAATGACATCAGCTCAGCGGAGGCATTGAATCCATGTTACAACAGTTCCTTTGAAGATGCCTTCCCCGAGTCACTTTCTATAAAAACAGCTGTCTAAATAAAGGCCGTATGTTGCTCTATATCATGTATTCTACCATGCAAGTAATGATGTATGGCAGGTGTCTGTGAGCTCTCGGGAGGTCCTCCAGATGGTCAGAGAGGTGGAGGGGCCCGAGGAGCCGTCAGCACAGTGGAGAAGAGGAGGGCATGTTGGCAGGGAGCTGAGGAGGCTCCAGCAGAGAGTACGAAATGCCCTGAACGGCTGGCTGGATTATTATCGCGTGGCTGTCGGTGAGAACAGCCCTTTTTTAGCCTTTCTGAAATGTGTACTCTTGCTTCCCCGCTGGGATCAAACAGCAACTGGTGGGTTTGATGTACCGAACATTATGAGTTATTAAAGTATAAAGTGCAGAAAAAACTGAGTCGATCTGACCCAGTAAGGTTGTTCAGAGTTTGGTACAGTGAAACAAAAAGTTACAGTATCATCTCATCCTGCAAACTCAACATTATTGAATAGTTCCATCGGATCCTGTTCACGGTCACTCGTGTCACTCGGTGTCTGTGTGCATTTCTGAGTGACCTCTTCCTCTCCTTCAGGTATCAGGTGTCCTGAAACAAAGCGGATGCCAGATGCCCCACTGAGGACCAGGCTGAGGAGGGAGGTACAGTCAGCGGCTCTGCCCTCTCTGAACCCACCTGAGCAGGCAGATGCTGAACAGGTCCGGCCTGAGGAGGGCAGGAATGAGTTACAGGAGCTGCAGAGGCATCAGTCAGCAGCAGCAGAAAGACCTCCGGACTCCAACATCAAGCTGCCAAGGTAACTTTACACCAATACGGATTACTGAAGGGCCTACCGGGCACAGGTCCAGGGCCCCAAAGTATCTGGCCCCCTTGAAAATGTCACGCAACTAATGAGTAAAGTTTAAGTAAAGACTTAAAACTGACAGACTACAAATAGATAAAAGCATTCGCAAAGAAATGACGAAAAAGGGATAAAACCTGCTGCGAAGTTAGTTAAAATGAATGAATGAGACACAAAGTGACTCAAAATGACAATAAAAAGAGGCAAAACAACCACTAAAAGACACAAAATGACCACAAAGAAACATGAAACTACTATAAAGAGAAACAAAAAGACTATAAATGGATTTAAAAAAATAAGAAGATATTCTATTTATCCAGCCAATGATTGATTTTCACTACAGAAAGCACACTGTGTATTGATCACTTTCATCTGAGGGAACTCTGCTGGATTTTTCAAAGATGTTTACTGCATTATGTAACAATAATAATTTGTATATTTCACTGTTTGACTTCTATGTTGCCAGGAAAACATGGAAAAAGCGAACAAAGGAGGAGCCCTGTGTCACACAGATAGGACCCCTTAAAATTTATGGCAACATCCACCCTGAGTACGCCCTTTTTTATTACTGACACAGTCACAGAAACACATTCAATTGTTATTGTGTAAAAACTGACATTTACTGCAGTTTATAAGAAAGAGAGTACATTTCCACTGACAGCCTCACTGTCACCCCCACCCCACCAGGTCAGTGATTATTCTAAACAGTGCAGATTCGCAGCCCTCCGCTGTCACTAGCTGTCCAGCGCCTCCATCCTTCACCCCCTCCGCCCCTCTCACAGTGTGCCCCGCTCTGCTCAGAGCTGCCCTGCTGGGGGAGGGGGGGCGCAGGCGGTGCTGCTGCAGCGCTACGCTGATGCCAGCGGTGGCGGACCTGGAGTACGATGCCTTCATCATGGGCCAGCCTCCACACAGTCAACAGATCCTGGTGGTGTGCGTCACTCCGCCGCTCCAATCCATCAACACACATAGAGCGCCTGGCCAGGACGTGCTGGAGCAGCTTTACCGGAGGAGGAACAAGCACAGAACCATGCCGTGCACTCAGGTGTGAATGCTGTCTCACATACAGGGAGTACATGAAATAACAGAAACACAAACGCAGCATTTTCTGATCATGTGTTGCAGCCAAGCATCACTCCAGTCTCTGATCTGCAGTGTGTGTATTTACTCAGCAGTAAATGTGTTTAATATGCACAGTTTTGCACAGATGAAGGGTCACTGAGGACATACATTAGGAAACTGTGCAGTCTCAGAAACAGGTTCTGTTTCTAATCTAGTGCCAGATGGATTCATTTCGCCTCGTGCGCTATGAGATGTCAACAGGGACGCCCAGATGTGGATCGCAGAACATCCTGCTGCAGCAGCGCCACAACGCCGCTCCTGGGATGGTCCTGGTCAGTAAACTCACTGCAGGCTTGGCTGAAGGCTCTGCTCAGTGCAGGTTCTCCGGGTTCCCACTGGGGGGCAGCAGCAGTGCTTGCGGGGGCAGGAGAGGTGACAGTATAGTGGGGGGATGGGATGAGGTGAGGTGAGGAGGACCGTGGTAAGGCGCTGTCCTTCTCAACAAACCCAGACATTCATTTAAAAAGCCTGTAAGCTGACAGGCAGTGAGGGATGGTGCTTCTTAATTACAAAAAGGTGGTCTAGCTTTCAGCCCAAAGTCATGAGAGCTGCTTCACTGATTTTTGCTGTAACATGAAAATTCCTCCTTCAGTCCATAAATCAACAGAGGACACACACTTTTCTCACGGTGTAGACATACGCACACACACGGTGAGATCCTGTGTTGTGAAATCTACAAATATTGGAGTGACTGTTCTGACTTGTATTGTGAAAACATAAAATCAACACGGTGATGCAAATCACTTTATCTAAATAAAAGTAACAAACACTTTTGCAAAATCACAATGAAAATGTGATTTTTTTAATTGACATATTTAGTGTGAATTCTGCTTGTTTGTGTGAAAGATGTACATCAGAGGGAAGCTGCTGTTTGTGGGCTACACATTCGTTGGTGACAGCTGCTCTGTGAGGGACCTTCAAAAGCAGATCTCCAGAAGCAGGGGAGACTACAGATCAGGGCTGAGCCTCTCCTCTGACTACAAGTTCAGGTAGAATTGCACAATACCCAGTGTGAATCTGATTTACTGGAAAAAAAACAAAAAAAAACATGCTGTAATGTACTCATAGAATGAGAATGATATCAGTGATCACTGTGAAATTCAAAGCACAAGGTTATTATTTACTCCAATATATTAAACTAAGTATATTTACTCAAGTAATTTACTTTACTTGAGTATTCTACATATGTAATTTCATCCTTCTACTTATAATGTTGTACTTTTTACTCCACTAAATTTAGATGCCAGCTTTAGTTATTTTTTCAGGTTGGGATTTTACATGAAAAAATGCTACCAAAATAAAATGCACATTGCACAACACAAATGTATTAAACCACATGAATAATATTATGTACTTAAAATTAGCACCTTATCTTGACAACAATAAAATGCTGCCTACCTAAATGCATCAATAATAATAATTCAATATATATTTGGAATATAACAACAATCTGAATGTGTCCATTCTGCATAACGAAAACTTTTACTTTAATAATTAAAGTACATTTTGATATTTCTGTACTTTATTTGTGAAATGGCTTCATCCTAAATATCGATATTGCAGTATTGTTGTTTATTTTGTTGCATTGGAGTAGATTTTTAAATAATTAAAATAAATTATTATAGAAAACACACTGTCATGTATCAATAATGTATCATTTTTATGTATTCTTTCCATCAAATATTTAAGAGATATAATATCCTCTAATGGGATTAAAAAGATAAAGAACATGGATCTTTAAATTGCACTTGAGGAAACAATTCTGTTCTCTTTGCAGTGACACAGTCATGACCTCAGCCGATGCACACAGCTCACAGAATGCAACACTAAAAGTGGGAAATGACACAATACTGACTGCTTCAGTGGAAAAGGAAAAGGCCAGTGAGAGGCATGTGACTGAATTCATTTTTTTATAAGTGTATATATAAATCCCTGCAGATTTTTGGAAAGTAACTTGAGAAACCTTTAACACTCTCTTACTCTGATCATGCTGTCATTTAACACAGTATTAAATATGAATTAACACCTTCTTGTCTTCTTTCTGGTCAGAAAAAAAAATCAAGACCCTGAAGTATCATACAAACGACAGAGAAGCTTTTGGACCAAACCAAAGAACACTTCAGCACTGCCTCGAGTTCCTGTTATCACACACTGAATATGCTCTAGTTAGATACAGGGTGCCCGTAGAGTCTCTTTACAGTTTAAGAAAATACTACAAAGGCAATTGATGAGGTATGTTAGTCAGATTAGTTGTATGTACTAGTGGTTATCATTTGTGTATTTCAGATCCCCTGTTGATGAAACAGGTCGTGGTAAATGAACCCCTATAAAAATGTCTCCTCCTCCAGAGAAGGCTCAATGTGTATCCTGGTTCATTGAAACAGAATGGGCTCCTTCTCTCTGTGGGGTTCTGTTAAAGATCCAGTGTATGGAACAAAGATACAGGGCATCACTGACCGAAAGCTAAAGATCACTGATGCCATTGGACCACTGATGAGGCTCTGCTACAGCCAACATGGCAACAAATCCAGTACGGTCTGGATGAGCTTCAGCCGCTGAAGGTGTCCATCTAGAGGAGGATTCAATGAGGCAAAGAACTTCAATATCTACTCCTTATTATTTATAATTTCCATATATTTGTCTGTTCATTTGACTTTGTAGAACATGTTTTAAGTTGTAAAGAGACTTTGTGGAGACCCTATAAATATCTGTATTCTACAGTCAAACTCAAAATGCACCATGTATTTGTAATGCGGGTTGACACCACTGATTGATCTTCTCTGTACATAAAATTAAAAATGGCTGTTGGTCATATTGAGTACAACTCTAAGAGGCCTCAAATATAATCAGTGATGGTTGATGTTTCAGTGGACTTTTCATTTTATTAAATATAAATGGGGGATGATTGTATTTATAGTAACAATTTACAATGAGAAGATTTAATAAAATACTAAGCTACCCCTTTTTTTTATTTTTTTATTTTAATGCCGTTCAATTCATTTCCCATCTTTTATGTAAGTCAGAGCTGCTTCCTGTAAGTGTCTGACAAAGTCACAGCATGATGAAAACATCACCCACAAATCATGTTTTTTTTTAGTCTTACTTCCTCAACTATACATCTAATATAGCTTACCAAGCATCAGCTGGTTCCAGCTCATGTTTCTAGTCCCTGAGTCACACTTCTGGTGGTAATAATTGGAATGATGTAGATGTGGAAAGACGTGCGTGGGTGGAAATTCCTGCGTAATGATGATAAAGTCGCTACAGAAATGTTGATCTGATGGGAAGAAGATTGTACTTTACAGAATAATTCATCTTCCAAAGTCACAGTCTTTTCCAACACGCTTCTGACTTCGCTTCTGTTTCGCCTAATTATAATTGAAAATGTTTAGTTTCGGTTGCTCAGGCAGCCTCGGTCCCCTGAGGACCCCTAGTGGTTTGTTTATGGAAACAAAAAGGAAGCTGTTTGCTTCACAGTCGGTGCGGCTCCGGTGAGAATGAAGAAGTGGTGTGTGTGTGTGTATGTGCAGCAGCAGGATCACATGTGTTTCTCGAACAAACGCGGAGAAAATGAGGATTTTTGACAAGTAACTTACTTGAAATTGACAGCTTGGGATGTATCCGGAAACAGGACATTTGTTTTCGCTGCACTGATTAGAAACAAGTGACGAACAGATCAGAAGAGACTGAAACGATGATGAACACAGGTAAGTGTGTTGGAAGTCGGTGATTGTCACCGCTAACAAATATATGACAGATCAAGACGTCTTGATGATAGTTTATATCTTAGGTGCAGTACAGATAAATGTTTTTACACAGGGAGACGAGATTCAACAGATTTAAACTACAGCTTCTAGCAGAAGCTAAGCTGCAGCCTCTTTTGGTTATACTATAAAATGTGTAGGTTGAAACAGCTAAACAAATACGTTTATTAACAAGTTAGATAAAACATCTTAAGAAAAAACATAATGTGTTTGTGTGTAAAATTATATGTCTATCTATGGAGCTGTCATGAGATTAGTTTCGTACGTAATTATCGTGGCCAAAACAATTTACGATAATGATATTATTGCAAAGTAATGAACCGCCCATTTCACACAGAGATTTAAAGGAAACAACCCAGCGAAAAAGACAACTTCTTCACAGCAATGTTTCTTTATTTTACTGTTGAAATGCTGTGTTAATATTATGAAGAAAAAAATGTTTTAAAAAAGAAATGAAAGAAAGAAATGATAATGGTGCTGCATTTTAACACATTATTCTCATATGTTTGTTATGACCATGAAATCAATATTTCAGTTATTAAAAAACACAATAATTGTCAATACAGTATATCTCGAAACCAATAGTAGTTGTACGAGTAAGTGACAATTGTGATTTTTTTAAACGTATGATAGTATTGGAGACATACCTCATTAATCTCCAGTCTCAGTCAGTTGTTTCTTCTGACCAGAATCACCTAATCAGATTGTCTGAGAATGTTTTTGCAGACTTGTAGATGTGTTTAGAGTTAAAGCTGTGGCTTTCTAAATGAGGAAATATGTGCTGAGGGAACAAACAACATCCCTTTCTGTCTGTGTTTTATTGTTTTGTCCACTACAGGAGACTTTAGGACACCAGTTCAGCCAGATGTACCAGTTTGCATGACTTTTTTTCCAGTCCCTGCACCCCCTCCACCATTACTCTCCCACCTCCCATCTGCTCCTCCTCATCCACTGCCTGTTTACACGCACCATTAGCCGGATTACTGTGCTTTTGTGTGGAGTGGCAAACATAAGCCATGTGATATTCGAACCCCTGTGGAGGCGGTTCCGTGCTTTACAGCAGTTTTACACTAAGCTGTCACTAGGTTAGGATCAGTGCTACAAACCAAAGAGTTAAAGAGTAAACTCTTATTAGGGCAACATCTGTCAGACAACTACAAATGCATCACATATACCATTTGGATATCCACAACATGCTTTTTTCTATTGATCTGGATTAGGTCCTTCATCTTTTTGGCGTGTTTTAGGTTTTAAGAGGTTTTACAGCCTGTACAAGAGACTCTGATTCAGACAATATGACTTTTACACAAAACCCTAAGTGCCTATTTCATGTTTTCTCTCCCCAGGCACCCAAAAGCCACCTGTGGCCCCAAAACCAAAGCTGACCCAGCTCCAGCGGTCAGGTCTGTCACCCTTAACCCCCAGAAGAGACCTGTCGATCCCATCTCCCAGCACAGCGAGGAGGGTCAAACCAGTACTGGCCCCCAAACCCTGCCTCTCCAAATTCGCCACTGCTGTGGAATCCAAACCCCTCGCTTCAAAGAGCCAGATCCAAACATCTGTAGCAGATACTCCGCGGATCGAAGGCCTCCTCAACTCCCAAAATGGAATACAGCAAGAGAACAAAAAGCCAGATTGGGATTATATTATTCCTATTTGTCTGTGCAGCCAGGAAAACTGCATGTGCCCCAGGAACACGCCAGCAAACAGAAAGCTTCTCTCAACATCTCAAAGTAACAGCAGAGAGAAAACGGACAAGTGCAAAGTCACAAACACTTCCACCAATACCCACCTCACAAACTTTAAACCTCTTCAAGAAACATTAGACAAAAATCGCAACACAGAAATCAGTATTTCCAGTCCTGATGTGACTGTGAGGCCGTCCCTTCCTCACAGAACATGGAGCGATGAGGTAAACGGTAACGTGATCTCTCAGAGTGCACCTGGGCCAGGACCAGAGGCAGATGGCTCAGAGCTAATATCTCCTGGTCCACAGCCTAAACCAGCCCCAGCAGCCTTGAGGAAGCCCATCCCTGTCCCTGTGCCACGGAAACCCAGGATGGCTGTGCTGGCCCGTCAGGAAAAGGTGGAGGACGAGAGTGAAGAGATTGTGGGGCAGGAAAGGAGGGAAACGAACGTCAAAGAGGTGAAGTTGTCATCAGAGGGGAAAGGCAGCTCATCACCGTCTCTCAGTGTACCTGTTGGAAACGAGCAGCCAGTTAATCTGTCTGTAAGAAAGGCCTCCGCTCAGCCAGCACCTCCGCCCAGGAAGAAGCCTCTCCTCTCTGCACCTGAGAAAGCACCAACCTCTGCTCCTACAAAGGAAGTGGAGGAGGAGGACCTGGGCTGGGACACAGGCATCCAGGAGATGGAGGTATCTGTAGACAAGGAGGATGAGGAGGGGGAGAAGGAGGACACGCTTGATGAGCAGGCAGTCTACAGTGACTTCACACATCTCCCTCCTGCTAACAGTCAGCCGGAGCCTCCGGCCGTCACCGTGGCAGCGGAGCTCAGGGGGGTGAAGGTAGCGCCGAAGAAGCCCAAGAGACACAGCAGCCCGATGGCATGGATGCAGAGGAAGGAGTCCTCTGAGGAGAAGGAGGAGTGGAAACCAAGCGATGAGGAGAAAAGGCAGGAGAGAGTGATGAGGGAGCTGCCTCTGCCTCCGAACGAGAACACGAGCAGGAACCTCCTAACACCTGGAGTCATCAAGCCTTCCCGCTCCAGCCTGGGCAAACCGAGGGCCAAGTCGTTCTCCGGTGCTGACCTCCTCCGTTCAGATGGACAGAAAAGGAACTCTTTCCGGAAACTGCTGGACTTGAAGCTCTCTGTGAAGATGCTCCCAAAGCTGAAAGCTAAAGGAGGCCAGAGCCCAGACTGCTCTGTGAATGAGAATGAACAAAGTGTAGACCACGAGCAAGACTTTCATGAGCACCTCAGGGCTCCGCGTAAATTCTCCTGCCCGCTGATCGGAGTGGAGCAAAGCGTGGATGGAGATGAATTTTCTGCTGGAACAGATCAGGAGCTTTATTATGAGAACATACCGCACTATGAGGAGA
Source organism: Hypoplectrus providencianus (assembly GCA_028566105.1). Lineage (NCBI taxonomy): Eukaryota > Metazoa > Chordata > Actinopteri > Perciformes > Serranidae > Hypoplectrus > Hypoplectrus providencianus. The sequence goes on along the minus strand of JAOWBC010000049.1, from coordinate 5,734,569 downwards.
TACCAGATTACATGAATGTGCATTTAGGAGCGTCAGGGACATCTTCTCAAGCCTCCATGTCTGAGGCTCCAGCCTGGCAAAGCTCCATGTATAATGATGAGGGCATCTATGAAGAGCAGGAGCCATATATGTCCTTTGAAAAAAACACTGTACAACATCAGTGTGAGATGCCAACAGACTATGAGAGGTAGATTATGGCTGGTTTCATCTCTGTCTCTTTGTCTTCTGTCTCTCACATCCTGACCTTACCTGTTAATGTGTTTGCTGGTTTTTCCTTTTTTCCTGACTCAATCGCAGGAAAACGCTCTTTAACGCTGATAAAAAAAAAAAAACATTAATCTGTAAAAGATTTAGCTAACCTCAGAGTGAATATGCATCATTTGTGAAAAGGGAAGATTACAGAGTAGCACGTCACGTTGCGTCTTTGTTACAGATTCCTGTCGGGGGAGTTGGACGAGTATTGTGGCACGCGTGTTCAGCCTTACAGGTGCAGAGTGATGTGGGCTGACCTGATTATTACCAGCCACAACAATGTGTTGCTGCTGTTGTGAGTCTGTGTCATCATGGTAAAATGTGAGCCTGTGGCTGTGCCTCCTCCAGAGATAGTTGTGAGGGCTTTGTGCAGTTGTGCAAGATGAGGTGATGAAAGTTAACAGGTGTGGAGTTTAGATAAAAATGTGTTTGAAGACAGGTGATGGAGCAATGTTGCTGGAAGCAAGGGGGCATAGGAAGTTATTTATTTTGCCCCCGATTGAATTTGGAATCACGGCTGGTGTAATCCCATCGAATAAGTTACTATCCCTCTGCAGGTTTTGGCCTAGAAAGCAAGAGTGTATGTTTTCAGTTCAAAGGCATTTTATTTCCCTGCACTAGTTATAACCATTCTCTGAGTCCATCCACTTTTTTATAGCTTCTTGGCAGATCCATATTTGGAGCATTGTCTACTGTCATGGCTATAAGCAATTGTAGAGCTTTTGTGAATCGATGAAAAAGCACCTTTAGAAAGCTGTGTGTCTTCCCAGAAACCTTATTTATTTTACTTGTTACATTTACTTTACATTTACATTTACTGCTTACAGCCATGCAGCCACCAAGTCCACTGTCAACCTTTGCCAGATAAACTTTAGATATCTGTAGGTTCAGAACGAAATATCTGGATGTTGAGAGAGTGGGTTTTTAAATCAACATGTCCTTTAAAAGCTTGAACAGCCAGCTTGAAGCTTCTTCAGCTCTGTTAAACTTAGCATGTTTATAGTTTTGGTAGTAATATACATAATGGTCGCTTTATGCAAAGAACCCATATGCTGCATTATGAATGAGCAGTGAGCAGAAGTCAGTTGGATAAACAGGATTACAGTTTGTGTAACTGTACACTCGGCCCCGCACAGCTTAGCGTGTCGCCTCTCTTTAGCTCAAACTGTGCGACAATCACATGTTAAACAGAAGCCAAACAGCTCATGAACAGACTTAATGCAGCAGCTATGGTGTGTTTCACCCTCAGACTTTTGGGGCGTGCTGCTCGGCCTTGGCCTATTTCTCTTTCTGCAGTTTTGTTCAGGGAGGGGCCGCTGTTTAACATGTGCTGCTCCTCTGGGGAATTGTGGCATTTTAGATATTTAGTTTCTCTCTGGTGCAGTTCCCTTTACATGTTTAAAGCTGCGTGTGATGATAACACCGTTCTGTTTCTGTCGGACATCGTGGTGCTTGGCCGAACTGGTGTGACCCGAGGCAGGCAGCTGCACCAGGCTGGTGCCCTGTGACCGGGTAGATGGTTATCATTAAATGTTCTTTTCCGGCTGTGTCAAGTGCTGCCTTTCCTGTGATCTTTGTTTTATGTCTCCCACTTGATCAGAGGAGGAAATGTTTAAATTCTGCAGTGACTGAAAGACACTCTCCTTCAGAAAATGTGCTGACACAGATGGTTTTTTTTATATCAAAGCTCATCTCTTTTCCCTTCTATAAATAACACCCTCCATCATGTATAACATAATAACCTTGTGGCATGTGAATAATGTGCTGCATTTAATGTTTTTTTTATTAAATGCCTGCAGCTGCTTGTGTTGGTCCAAAACACCTGTGCTGCCTTTACATATTCTCTGACCTCTGACCCTAACATGCCTCACCTTTTGACAGAAGCTCTGTCGACGAGGAGGTGGCGCCCCTGGATGATGGCGCCTCAGATGATGACATCTTGGCCAACATGACAGAGGACGAAGATGATAGCAGCTCCATCTCAAGTAAAGGAGACCCTGAGCAGCCAGAGGAGACAACGGTGAGAAGCAGACACTTAGATTTATGACTTCAGTCTCTGGAAGTGATATTATATTTCCTCAAATCCGCTCACAGGGTTTGTCCTTTGCAAGGTTTCAGCGATAACATTTATTTTGGTCAAAATTGAGAAGAACTTTTCTTCTGTCTGGAAACTTTTTGTTGACCTCAAGCTGGAGCTAATAGAATTGCGTCGAATATATCATGAAGTGTATCTGCTGTGAGAAGTTTTGCTGTGTTTTATTATTCTAAGCTTGTATTTTGCCCCTTTTCTTAGGCACAGAGCGAAAAGAAGAAGAGCAAGATTCACCACATCGCCACAGAAATCATGAGCTCAGAGAGAGTGTAAGAGTCCTTTTTTCTTTAAGTGGAGCTTTGTTCAAACTCACATCTAGGTGTGTTTAGTAGTGGAGGTAGTTTTGAATTTTACTTTCCCAGGTTTTGACATTAGCTTTAGTTTCACTTCATTTATAAGACAGTGTTTGAATGTAAGTGGCATAGGGATGGTTTTTCTGGTAGTAAATGGAAACTTACAGTGAAGTCCCCTACCTGCTTTCTTGTCTATGTCACTCTAAATTAGGCTTTAATTTATAAAATGAACATCATGGTGCAATTGAAAAAGACTTGAAGCTAATGATTGGCACCATAAACTTATTAGGAACATGTTAATTGAGTGAATAAATCAAGTGAGTAGTAGGCTCCTTTTCTCATAGACTTCTCAGTGGATTTGCCCCCTGCTGGCCATGTGATAGAATGCAACATTAAGGCACTTCAGCATTAGCTTCCTGACCTAGATGTCTCCACTTGGTGGAAATGATGAGCATGGCTAAACACCATCAAAGATATGATCTTTTCAAACATTTTACTTTCACTATAACTTTACTCATCCATTATAACTTATTTACCTTCCTCTATTCCTTTTTTCTAGGTTTGTTGATGTCCTGAAGCTGCTTCATGTTGTAAGTACCCTGAAACATCACACTTCATTTTTATTTGCCCCACATAAAAAGAAGCCTCAGTCAGTCTTTATCTGAACATATGATCAAACTGTTTGGAGAGGTTTACTGTAGCTCTCTATATGTTAAATCTAATGCTAGTCCCCCGTGTGAGCCCACATTCTCCATATGTGTTTGATTATGCTTGCCACTGGGGCACACCCCGCTCAGGATAACACTGTGCCGACCTGACTCCCGTCAGTCTCGACCGCAGCACTCACATTCCTCATGGTTTTCCCCGGCTTCTTCAGCACTCGTGTGATCCGACGGTAACACGACACGTCTGGACTTCAGTGGAGACATGTTGTCTCCTTGTGATGTTTTCAGAAATTTTATCTGTCACAGATCCAAGCCACCAAAATGATATGAAGATCTGGTTTCTGAGCTTTGTATACTTCCCTCTCAATATACTGGAGAAATAATATCAGGATAGGCTACCAAGAGTTTTGTGTCTATTGTCAGATCAGATTTGTTGAAGCTAATAAGCCCAGGAGTGCTTCTTGAATTTATATAATTCAATCTAATTCAACAGAAATATCAAAAAGATAAAAATAAGTAAATAAAAAACAACATAAATTATCCATATTAATTGAATGATGTTTATTATACAAAAATACATATTCCACATTTTAAATTATTATTAAATATATTTTAAATTATTACATTAAAAATAAATTAAAAACCTTATTTCCTTTTTATATTTCCCATTTTCATATATTTTTCCAATTGAAAACTTTGATGAAATACAAGTGACAAAAACAAATATGAAACAAAAGTAAATTAGAATAAAATAAATTAAATCTTAAAATTAAATTAAATCTTAAAAAAATACATATATATTGAACTTTTTGGAAGGGTTTATTGGATTCAAAACAAAAGATAAAACAAGAGCATCATGTGAAACTGAAAGCGGTACGATGCTATTTTCATCTCACTTAATTTTTCATAATTGTTGGAAGCCAAAATCTTTATTGAAAGTAAAACT
>JAOWBC010000049.1:5704859-5730221 GCA_028566105.1 Hypoplectrus providencianus | reverse complement strand
AGCGGTACGATGCTATTTTCATCTCACTTAATTTTTCATAATTGTTGGAAGCCAAAATCTTTATTGAAAGTAAAACTCCCAGCCCTTTGATGTTTTATCTCAAAGTTAATGTCCTCAACCTGAAAAGACCTTTTTGGTATTTTTCTGCTTCTTTATTTTTACAAAGGATGAGTGTGAGCAGATGTTTGGAGAGACAAAGGTCTCAAAACAAGATTGTAGTGGGAGTGAGTCATAAACAATGACTCCTCGCTGCGGAGCACAGACAGGAAGTGTTTGTGTCTCTGAAGGCTGCAGAGGAATGGAGTCCAGTAATGAGGATCAGTCATACCAAGTTCAAAAGAATGTAGAGGTGACTTAGTATTTGTTCGCTCTCCATCTCTACCAGGCACCAGTCCAGCTTTTCACAAACTGATTGATGATAACACTGCACGCCATTTGTTGTGTGTTTTTATCCGAGTTATCACTGGAGCCATATTTTCTGCACAGCTCTGCGTACTGTTTCTGTCAGGTGAAAGCGTTTTGTCTCTGTAATGTGAACTTTCTAGCCAAAGAAAGATAAGAGAAGCTTTGATTTACGGCTTGATGATAATGTGTTGTTTTGTCTTTTATCTCTCTGGCTTTCAAAAGGCTTCATAAAGTTTCAAAACCACATAGTGAAACCTTACTGTTTGATTTGAAACATGAAAATCATGCATACTGAGGTGCTACACCCATGTTTTTGTCTGTTTCACTTTTATAAGAAAAAAAAAAACACTTTCTGCTGATTCAGTCATGTCTGCATTGTAATCTTCTCTCATCTAGTGAATCATCCAGATTTTTTCTAATTCCCTGACAAATCCTTTTCCACATGCTCACCTCCTTCGCCGTCAGATCACACGTGGTAACCGCAGCAGCTCTCTACTGGCGGCTCAAGTTTATTTGCCATGTGTCCTCATAAACCACAAAAAAAACTCTGCATCATCAGAAAGAGAGGCAGAAACAGCAGCCTCGGGCTCCTTTTTTAGTCCTGATTCACTGTATTGTGGAAATCTACAAATACTTAATGCAAGTCAGGCATGTGTGTAGGTCGTAGGTCAGCAGTATTCTGCAGAGTTGGCAATTTAAAAAGCTCTTTTTTTCTTTATTTAGCTTCAACAGGTGTCACAATGGATTTACTGTCATATGATATCAGACTTTGTTTTCAAGGAAGTCTAAGCAGAACCAGTATGGCCTGGAGCGTTGAAAAGCGGGAACTTAGACTCCAGGTCTTCCCCTGTGTGCCAAATTCCTGTATTTGACTCTCTATCTGTGTGACTATCTGACCGGCAGGACTTCCGTGATGCCGCGTCCACGGCGTCTCGTCAGAGCGGGAAGCCTGTGATTGAGGAGCGTCTTCTTAACCAGATTCTGTACTCCCTACCGCAGCTCTACGAACTCAACCAAGACCTGCTCAGAGAGCTGAAGCAGAGAGTGGCCAAATGGTATAGAAAAAACCTGAAACACAAGTCTCTCTTTACTGATCACTGTTACTGGCTGACAGAGCACGATGTGAACACAGACTGTACATCCAAAGGTGGTCCTCAAATCCACATTCCCATATTTGTGTGCTTTTGTCCATGGTTACCTCGTTCCATTTCACATCTTGTGTTATGTATTTATTGCACATTAGGGGAAGAAGTATTCAGATATTTAACTTAATTTAAAGTAGCAATACTATTGTGTAAAAATACTGTGTTACAAGTAAAACTGCATTTAAAATCAGTCTGAAGTAAAAGTACAAGTGTATAAGCTGTAAAACCTAATGCAGTGTTCTTAAAAAGACTTTCAGTTCAAATCAAAAGTCAAACAGCTTTAAGGTGAGGAATATACATGATTTCAAATATTTTCTTGAAAAATGTTGATTTTCAACATAATCTGGCATTTTAATGTACACAATCATTTGTGTAATTAATCTAATTATCAGGGTCAAAAATATCATCTAAATTAAAATGAACAGCTGCTGAAATAAAACTGTCAATATATACGAACTGCTGTTGTTACAAATAGATTTTAGCCTTATGTTCCAGTTTGCACCTGGTTAATTTGCCACAATTTTACTTACTAAATATACTGCTAGGCAGCTAAATTCTTAAATAAATACATTTTCTTTGTAATTTGTTTCATGAATCTGAATGTAGAATAACTAAAACCGTCAAATAAATATACAGTGTAGTTTAAGTTAAATGTTTGGTCCTGACATGCAGTGGAGTAAAAGATGCATAAAATGGAAATACAGTTCTTAATTACCCTTGACTTTTGCACATGTATATTTATGTATAATAACACATATCATATAGTTTTTGTAATTATGCTTTATTCTGTGTGCAGGGACGAGAATGCCCAGCTCGCAGACATTTTCCTGAAGAAAGGGCCCTATCTGAAGATGTACTCTACATACATTCGAGAGTTCGACAAGAATGTGGCTCTACTGGAAGAGCAGACGAAGAAGAACCCGGCGTTCGGCGCAGTGGTGCGGGAATTTGAGGTAACAAGGCTTGCTTGACCTGTTTTCTCTGTCTGAGGGAGGAGTGTCCATCTGGTCACTGATGTTTCACTGTTTATGCATGTGTAGAGGATAGGGGTTTGCCCCTGAGAAGTGTGTCATCTGTCATGTGTTTCATTTGTTCCTCTAAGGCCAGTCCACGCTGTGCCAACTTGGCTCTGAAGCATTACCTCCTGAAGCCTGTTCAGAGGATTCCTCAGTATCAGCTGCTGCTCACAGGTACATCTGTGATTAATCACTCAACAATGTCAGTTAAAGTATCTGTAATTCAGTCATGTTTAATAATTACATGTTGTAATAATGATGTGTGGTGCCTCATCATTGGCTTCATACTGCCCTCTGGTGTCCAGAGAAACAAAAGGTTTGAAATTTTAGTCTTGCTCCTTCAATCCTAGTATAATAAGATTTTTGAAGTGCAGCCTAAATCAGATTTGGTGACATAACACGAGCTTTAACATGACTGAGCTTAGTGCGACGTGAGTCTAATGGATCATGGTCGATCCCCCAGGAGCAAAATGTGAAGAATGTTTGTCACGTCACTCTTGTGTAATTGTATTATGTAAGCACCTGCAGACCTTATTATCCAGGATTTTATATTCAGATTACATTACAGGATTGCACTGTATGACCCTGAGCACTTGTAACCCAGTGCACAAAGTGGTATTCACTGTTGGCCCTGACTCGTGCATATTTCTCATTTTGTTTCAGACTATCTCAAAAACCTGTCGGAGGACTCAAATGATTACAAGGACACACAAGGTAAAGCGAAGCCTTTTTACATCTGTGTACTGTAAACTGAGCTGATTGTTTCAGTGTTATGGTAAATTATCTGTCATTTATGTAAATCTTTTCACATTTCTCTCTGCTCAGCTGCTCTTGTGATAGTGAAAGAGGTGGCAAATCATGCAAACGACATCATGAAACAAGGGGTGAGAACCAACAAAAAACAAGATTTTTTTTTTTCTATTAATGTGTTGATAAATGCACCATATGGGTTTCAAATGTTGCTTTTAATGTCCTTTTTCCTCTCAGGACAACTTCCAGAAAATGATCCAAGTGCAGTGCAGTCTCAACGGCCACCATGAGATAGTCCAACCTGGACGGGTAAGGCCTAAATCTGTCTCAGAGTTGTTGTTTTTTTGTTGCATTCTGCTCCATTAAATGTAAAACATGAATCCCTGATCCCCATGCTACACACTTCAACCAAGCTTTATGAAAAACAGGGCAGTGGTTTTTCTGTTTCCAGGGCTGGATATGGCCCAAATCTTCTATCCTGACATAGATCATTTCATATCTTTACTATGATATATATCACGATATAGAATTTTTTAAACATTGATGTTAGGCAGTTTATCCCCTGGTGTTCCATTGTGATATGGACATTTTGAGATTTTTAAAAAAATATTTATTATCCCCCCAGACCTTTTGCACCTAATAGTAATAAAACTACATGTTTGAATTTCCATTTTTCTTCTACTTGAAGCTCTTCTAGTCCATGGTAGCTTTGCTTTAAAATTCACAGTTTACCTTTAACTAATGCTGATAAAACAAAATCAACTCAAAGTTGTGTTTTCATGATTAAACTGAACTCATATCATTGTTTTACATGGTTTTCACCAATTAATAAAATATATAATATAATATAATTCTTTATTTAAATTCAAGAGTCATGAAAAAAAGTAATTGTACTTCACCCTATCCCTAACATGTAAAATTACAAACATGACCTCTAGTAATGTGACCATTTTTGTTTCCTCAAGATCTTCCTGAAAGAGGGCGTCCTAAAAAAGCTGTCCAGAAAGGTCATGCAGCCCAGAATGTTTTTCCTGGTAACACACCTGTCTCCTCCTTCTCTTATTTCATTGTTTTTCAACATAATCATGATGATACTGCAAAGCTGTATATCCAAAATAAGTTGTTTGAAGCTAAGATTGTGTCCAGAAGATGGTCCCATGCCTATTGTTTTCACAAAGCACCTTAGTTTCAGTAGTTTATACAAAAGACAAATGGACAGAAATGAAATTCTTTTTTTGTCGTTTCTGCTTCAGTTTAATGACACATTGCTGTACACCACGCCGGTTCAGTCAGGCCAGTACAAGCTCAACAACATGCTGTCTCTGGCTGGGATGAAGGTGAGAGCTTCTCTTCTTTATTTCTTTGCACTATTTATCTTTTCACATATATATTATCATCCCAGGACATCTTACATGCTGCCATCACTGCTCACAATGAAAATAATTGCAGGTTAGCAAACCAAGCCAAGGGGCCTATCAGAACGAACTGAAGATCGAGAGCGTGGAGCGCTCCTTCATTCTCTCTGCAAGGTAATGATCAGAACAAAAGATATCTCTTGGTAACTGAAGAACATTTCCTTGCAGAGGAAAGGTCTGTTAATACTGTGTAGGTGTGAAGGCAAACTGTTTCCTCTCTGCAGCTCAGCCACAGAGCGAGATGAATGGCTCGAAGCTATTTCCACAGCGATCAGTGACTACACCAGGAAGAAGATCAGTTTTATATCTGGCAAACCTCTGGAAGAGGTAAGAAAACACCTCAGTGTTAACCTCATACATTTCCTCTTAGCAGTGATTGAGTTTTATTGTTATGATTACAAACTCTATTATGGCAATTTAACTCCTTGTGTTTATTAATGCTCAGGTCGAGCTCAGGGATTGTGACGATGGAGCTCCTCTGGGATCCAAAGCCCCCATATGGATCCCTGACCCACGGACCACCATGTGTATGATCTGCACCTGTGAGTTCTCCCTGACATGGAGGAGACACCACTGCCGTGCATGTGGAAAGGTAAGTTAACAAAAAGTGAAAGAAAAAAAGCCCCTCTCTTCAAAAGCTAACACGGTTTCAGAAATTTCTTTAAAGAACATGACAACAGAAAAGTATGATGACTCTTTAATTAATAAACATTACAAGATGAACTAGAAAAGCACTTAGGGAGTGTAGAGCTCCTCACAAAGCCAATGGTGCCTTCACATGTTCCTGGGATGATCCATTTTCACCATTTAGATGGTTGTTCTTCTGACTTAATGTGCTACTGAGCTTTAATTCATAGTGTGAAAAACACAGACAACACAAAGAAGTGTTTTTATTTATTTTATCGCTCAGAAGGTTTTCAGTATTTGAATAACAATTAAGGGCAGAGGAAACAGACTTTTAGAGTCATTATTTATACCTAATGTGGCTTTCACATGAATTTTTCCAAACAGTAACTTAAATCTGTCAGCACATGAATGCAGCACAAATGTAATGTTAACAAGAGTGGAAAACTTATATCAGCCCCATGATTCAGACATTTAATGGTTTCTTCCTTGGCCCACATTATACTCTTCCACCAAATTTAATGAAAATCAGGCTAATCAGGTTTTCCATTATATAAGTCAAAACATTATTTCCCCAGTGGAGGTAAAAAACAAAAAAAAGGTGAGCAAAGCAAATCATAAAACAAGTGCTTGTTGTAAAAATATAAAAAAGGAGATATATAATGTTTTTTGTTTCATCATCCCATCAGGTGGTGTGTCAGTCTTGCTCCTCCAACAAATACCCCCTTGAATACCTCAAGAACCAGTTGGCACGAGTGTGTAACCAGTGCTTCCCTGTTCTTCAGCAGCAGAAAAGTAAGTCTAGCTTTATTATAACCTTGTTTGCACAATGTTCGAAGACAGTCTCATCACCTTATTTTTTTTTTGTCAAATGCCAAACAGAAAAAAAATATACAGAGAAAAATGTAGAGAAACAAGTTCTCTCTCACAGCCTTCAAGAACATAATAACTTCATTCTCTTCTTGCAGCCCGGTGAGAGAGAACTAATTTCTCTGTTCTTGACACATAATCTGGGCAGAACCTTTTTTTGTGTGGTCTTCCAAGAACTATTGTGTGATTGGTCAGAAATATGAAATTAAAGCATGCTGCAGGTGGTCAGTCCTGGGAGGACTGCCAAGGACTTCTGCACTTGAGTTTTTGTGAAGTATAAAATGTCCTGGCAAAAACTAACTTGTTCTAGCCAACTCAAGAACAAAAAATAAAGTTCTCTGATCTTGCAAAATATATAATGGACTTAATCCTTATATTGTGAGTATTATATTTACTTTTATATTTAACAGCTACATGTTCTGTGTTCCTCAGGTGAACAAGCCCTCTCTGCAGCTGTATCTCCTGGAAACAAAGCCACCTTTGCTTTCAGCAGGAAGCAGAAGAAGATACCTGCAGCACTCAAATTGGTAACTGATGCTTTGTCATAATCAAGATGCACTGTGGGTGCTAATGATGTCATATCTTATCAGGTGGGTTTGTTTGTTCCAGGTGACAGCTAGTACAGACAACTCCTCCATGAGTGGGTATCTGCAGAGGTCAAAGGGCAACAAGAAACAGGGGAAGAGACTGTGGTTCGTCATCAAAGACAAGGTCCTGTACACGTACGCTGCAAGTGAGGTAAGAGCTCCTACTTATGTCAGTGAAAGCCACGTTTGAGTCAAAAACAAAAGGGAGTTGATTTAATGTCCATCAAACATCTGTCTTTTATTCTGTCTTCACACAGGACGTAGCAGCTTTAGAGAGTCAGCCCCTGTTAGGGTTCATGCTGAAGGTCGATACGTCGCAGAAGTTACAGTTTAAGCTTTACCACAAAAACACACTTTTCTACATTTTTAAAGCTGATGATGTCCAAACAGCACAAAGGTACAGTGGAACGAGAGATGCATCATTTTGTTGCACATAGTGACAGAAATACCAATGATAATAATCTTCTTTTTTTTTTTTTTTTTTTTACAGATGGATTTACTCATTCAAAGAAGCCACGGTGCTTTAACATGTGTGGCTGATCAAAATATTGTTTTACCTCAGTGCTCTCTGAATTCTGCAAAAAGCATCTGGAGACACCATGCACTGCACTAAAACACAATCCAAATGCATTGTTTTATTGCTTTAATCACACTTGCTGTAGTTTACATTGTTTTGAATTAGTGATGCTAGTTTTGTATAATAACAACAATCTTTTCCACCAGGATTTATGCAGTTTTATCTGTAATTTTAGAATCATATGCTGCAGATCCATGGCTATTTTTTTTTTGTTACATGTATTTTTAGTAACTTTCTGTGGCATAGATTTGTGAAAAGAAAGCTATTGTTAACTCTTGATTTTTTTTAATTGATACTGTCTGAAATGAAACGATTTGATCCTTTTTTTTTTGTAGTAAAAACTGATACAAATACATGTTTCTTGTTGGGGATAATTACTTAATTTCACATCTATACAGCTGGCTGTAGAACACACAATCTGCACTCTTAATGCTTGTGTTGAAAACTTTCACCATACATTATTAATTTCTGTAATTCTGAGTCTAACCTTGACTCTTAATGGTGATTCAGGGTAATGTTTATTGTTATATATAATGTACATATAGCTTAAGTAACTACTGCAGCTGTGCATATATCACATCCCTCTCCCACATATTTTTTGTAAATATATTGTAAATTAAATGTAATCAAATTGCAATGAATCTCACATTTATTATTTATAATGTCACTGTAATAAATTTTTGTTTTACTGTATTTTTTGTCATGTCAACTGTAGGGGAGCAAAAAGTTTTGCTGCACATTAATATGGTAGAAAAGCAATAGTTAAACAGGGAAAATAATTAAATACCAGCAATATACATCTGTGAAGTGTTGAGCAGTCTGTGGTTGGTGTTGTTACCTTAAGATTTTCTCTGTTTTATAATCATTCAAAAAGTTAAACATTCTATCTTGAACTTACAAGATTACATCAAATGATGGTGCTGTTCCGTCTAAATAAAAAAGTAATCTAATTTGAGCAAGTTTAAATTAAATATTGTTTGCTCAGACTTATTTAGAAAAAATAGGTTTACTCACTCTGACGCCATATACAGTTGTCTTTTTTTAGATGACATATCATGCCCACAAAATCATATGATTGCTGATCTTGAAGATTTTCAAGTCTATTTCCAGATCCTCTTTTTAACCATTGGAGTGCTTTTCATTACATATTTGCCCTGACAAATGTAACATGCAGAAGGCTTGATCCAATTCCTTCTTTATACACTATGTTGTAGATATAACATTACATAATGTGAAAACTAAGGCTAAACTAAACTAAGTAGACTTAAAATTACATTTTGACAAGTTGACACACACAACGACACACACACACACACTTGGACAAGCGATGGACCCCAGTCACCGTACTGCGCATGTGCTTGGATCGTTTTATTGATGAAAAAAGGTCACGAACTCTGACCCTCCCACCACTGGAACAAACAGTTAAAATATAAATTTCTTGAAAACTATTCACTGCCTGACCCAACAGCTCTCAGCAGGTAAGAATATTTACTATTGTGCACGCATAAAGGGGTTCAAGAAAGTGACACGACCGGCCACTAGCACAGGAAGGGAGGGAGTGTTCAGTCGGTCTACAGCAGGGAAGCAACCATTACCAGTTAGCCGACAGCTAGCCTAGCTTGTTAGCAGTGACGCCCGGAACCCAGCGATTAGAAATTAAAGTCGGCAAGTATGCAGTAATGTTGGTATGTGTATTCGACTGTATAGCTGCTTCCGTAATTACTTTTTACATGTTAACGTGCAGCTATGCGGCAGCAATTATACTGTTATTGGACATGCTAGTTAGCCAACAAGCTTAGCTGCGTCAGCTAGCCATTTTACCGTTAGCTGATGTTAGCTTCTGTGCTAGCGCTGCTAACTAGCCTCCGCTAACTAAGCAGCTATATTATTAATAAGAGTCTGAATGTGACAACTGCACGCTGTATCGTTAAACTATGAGTTTGCGTGTTAAATTATCGATTGATGTGAAGGTCCAATGCACGAAGTAATGCTATTTTTGCCCAGTTAGTGAGAACTGAAGTCCCGCCGTTGATTCTGCGATTCGGCATCATGGGCCTTGAACCCTAGCATGCTTTAACCCTTCAATGTTGACCTTTCACCCACAGGAAAAGAAATACCTTTATCTTCCGTATCGATTTTAAATAGCTGGCTGTCAAGAGTTTGTTTGGGTTACTACTGCGGCTTTACCTGCCACTCGTTGTCACATTACAGTGTTTTTAAGGCGCATTTTATATCAAGGCCACCAATAGTACAGTTACGAGCTAGCGCCGGCTAGAGTGGTTAGCATAGGCCAAAATTGACATTTACGACTAGTAATGCAATAAATCAGATGTCTGCAATTTATCCGTTGGTTCATTATAGCCAACCTTGAGCGAATTTTGACTTGGTTACTTTTTAACTACATTTGTCATTCACGTTTTGTCCAGAATTACCTTCCAGCTGAAGGGAGAGGTTACGTTACACTAGCTGGCAAACCGGAGGGATAGGAGTAGTTGTAACGATAGTTGAGTGTTTGTAAGACGAACCGGCCTTTGAGTGGTCATCTTCTCAACACCTCTTAGCTAGGTTACAGTGTATCAAATTGAAAATAATTGGACTCCGAGCTTTTGGTGCCTGGACACACACGAGTTTTTTTTAGAACGTGCTATTTCCACATGTGGTAACTGTAAAAGTTTTAATAAATGATTTATCAAGTCCTGATTACGTGCAAAATTCAATAATCCATTCATGAATAATGCTGGTTATATTGATCTTATTAATGAGTACTGTCAGTGTCGTCTGGTAGTGCTTATTTCTGACTGTTTACTAGAACAATCAAACATAATTGAGCCCCACCTTTGCACTGGGTGACCTGTTCCTGCATTACCTCTGTAATTTCCCAGTTTTTTTGGGATCAGTGAAGTACATCTATCTACTTTGAACATAGGCACTGTATTTACATTTACCCTGATAATGTTTTGGTAAATCTACAATTCACCAAGCTGTTTAACTTAGTACTTACCTTACTTCAGAACCCAGTTTTAAAAAATGAATTGTTTTTTTATGACCTGTTTTTTCAATCAAGAAAAACAATTCAGAATATATTAAGAAGTGTAATAAATGGTACTCTAAGAAAATGAGTGAGTCTTGAACTCCAGTAAGTTACTTAAATGTATTCTTTTACTCAAAGTTTGCTTTAGATATAAAGTAAAACATATGCTCTCCATACAGGTGTGCATGCTTCATGGGGCACTAATGTGAGTCAGTAGAAGAAGGAGTGTGCAGTATCAGAATGGATGGACAGACTCAAAGGATTCAACTTGTGTCAGCAGACAGCAACATGGCATTAGGACACAGAATACAGGTGATGTAACGGCCTGTCCACCCATAGTGAATGCTCTTCCTTTTTTATTTGTGTTAAATTATCAAAAATGTGCATATACAGTAAGTACTCATCTATGTTATGTTTTTTTTTCTTTTCTGATAGATTGTAACTGATCAGCAGACTGGCCAGAAGATCCAGATCGTTACAGCACTTGAACCATCTTCCCCTGGAAAGCAGCAGTTTATCCTTGCGAATGCTGACTACTCTCCAGGTGGGAAGGTGATCCTGGCCAAGCAGGAAGGCTCACCCAACAAGGTCATCCTCACCTCTCCAGACGGTTCTGGGGTTAACCAGCTGTTGTTTGCCTCCCCTGATCTGGCTGGGCAGCAGATTCAGGTATTGCCAGAGGATATTAGTGTCTTCTTTCAGCCAGTTGGGATAAACAAGTTACTGATGGGTCCTATGACTGAAGCATGAACATGTTTAGTCATTCTGAACTTATTGCAGTGTTTTCTGTATGAAACTGTGCCATTGTTTTGGGTTGTTCTTTTCAGTTTGTGACTGATGGGTCAGACCAGTCCATTGGAAAGCCAGTTGTGGAGTATTGTGTTGTCTGTGGGGACAAGGCCTCAGGTAGCTGTTGAGTTAATTTTGCCTCAATATTACTATTTTTTGTGACATTGATGAGCCAGCATTTGCCAACCGGACCCTGTTTTGTGTTTCTTCTCTCAGGGCGTCATTATGGAGCTGTCAGCTGTGAGGGCTGCAAGGGCTTCTTCAAACGCAGTATAAGAAAGAACCTAGTCTACACATGCAGGGGCTCTGGAGAGTGTGCCATCAACAAGCTCCACCGAAACCGCTGCCAGTACTGTCGACTGCAGCGCTGCATAGCTCTGGGCATGAAACAAGATTGTGAGAGTGTAATCTTAAACTTTTACAATTGTGGCCATGTCATTAAGGAGCCGAGGAGACAGGGTCTGATGCCTTTGTTTTGTCTTTAGCGGTGCAGTGTGAGAGGAAGCCTGTAGAAGTGACCACCAGAGAGAAATCTGTCAACTGTGCAGCCTCCACTGAGAAAATCTACATCCGTAAAAACCTATGTAGCCCTCTGGCTGCCACACCCACTTTTGTGTCGGACAAGGAAACTGCCAGGTACAGTCACTTCACAAAATACAATATTTAATAATATTATTAAAATTCACTCACCTGACCCATGGTTTACTTGCTTAGTTTCATTAAAAATCCTTGTTGCCTATAGGGTTATTATTATGTTGTTTGATACCATAGATCTCTCTGTGGTGTTCGGTTGAAGTTCATCACATCAAAATGTTTAACATTGTTTTGTCCTCCATTTACATGCATAAAAGAGAAAGAAAGTAAAAAGATCTCTCAATATAATTTTCCCAATTAGGTAGAATCACCCCTAAGCCTTATCCTTTAAAATGAGGTCTTTGTCATATTGACATTATTTGAACAATATAGGATTAAGAAAAATGACATTTGTTGCATTGGAATAAAATGAAGTAGATTAGATTGTGCACATCAAACTAATAAACCGACAAGAGTTTGAGTAATGACTAAATCATATCACATGGTTCTGTATTACACAATGCAATGGGAAATTTTAATCTCTTTCTTCAGGTCTACCAGTTTGCTGGAGTCAAGCATGCTGCTGAACATCCAACAACCCTTCTCAAAGCTGGAAAACACTATCTTGATTCCAGCATCCCCTGACAAGGTAATGCAGAAGCAGTCAAATGACAGCACACTCAGTCTCAGTCTGACGTGTCATTTTTAACAAAGTATTATGAAATATTAAAGCCTCTATGAGCATCAGGGTTTTAAAATCATCAGACTGATAATGTATGATTAGGAATTGTATGATTGCTAATTTATTTAACATGCAAGTGTCTAAAGATCTGTGATGTGGACCAGTTCTGTTTTCAAATTTAAACCTTATGAAACATGTTTGGTACTGACAGCATCTCATTCAGCAGGATGACCCATCTCAAGGTGACCTCGGTACACTGGCAAATGTAGTGACGTCCCTCGCCCACCTCAACAAGGCCAGAGAGGCAAGTGACGGTGGCAGTGATCTGATGGGAGTTGAAACGCTTAGCAACGGAGACAGCTCGATGACAGACATCCAAGGAGATGAGCAAACTGCAAGTGATATTACTCGGTGAGGAACAAGTCGCAAAGAATCAGGAGGCTTTGATACTAACCAACAGCTGTCTCTAGATGCATTGATATATATACAGAGGATCAGAAGGAGCACTTGAAAGATACCCAGGGGCTGATATTTTCTGTTTGTCACAAAGATTTAATAGAATTTCCTGCAGGGCCATGTGGTTTTCTTACTCAGCTCTTAAGGACTTAATTAGATTCACTCATTGTGATTGAAAATCAACCATATGACAAGGCCATGCTACAGTGCTACTTTGAGTTGTAGCTTATATTTTCTCTTTCTGTGTAAGATAGGCAACAATATGTTAGATTAGGTGTGTGAAATTCATTTTAGTTTATGGCTCACGTATAGCCCAAGATGATCTTAAGTGGGAGAGTAAAACATTGCATAATAGCCTTTATAATAACAGCACTTCCAATTTTTTTCTTCTCTTTGTGTAAAAAGTACAAGGACATTCTCAAAACGTTAACAGTTTATGAAAAATTTCATGTACAAACTGATGATGAACATAAGTGCAAACACAACAATGTGTCACATCATACATGATGTGTGCATTACAATTTACCGATCACAGTGGATCTACAAAGGCAAAAAAATGTGTAGCCACATCTATTTTGAAACTGAACATTGTTTTTAGATTGTTTTAGATCTTTTCATTTCAATTTTAACCGTGTGTATGTTTGTTATGATTAGAGCTTTTGACACACTGGCCAAAGTCCTTCACCCTGGTGATGGTTCAGCGCAAGATTCCTTGGAGGCCACAATGCAGCTGATGTCAGGAGATCAGTCAGGTCCTGTGGTGGAGCTGGAGGGGCCTATTCTCTCTGACAGCCATATCCCTTTCAAGGTAAAAGTCCAGCCACTGACCTCTCCTTTCAGGAAGATATACAACTAAGAGGAAAACTAAAGACTACAATCCTGCTTATGTTTTACAGAGTTGTGCATTAGTTTAAACACTGCAGTCCTTTTTCCCCCTCTTCACTCTATAATGTGTTCCTACAGCTAATGATGCCTTTGCCTGTGCCAGAGTACCTCAATGTCAACTACATCTGTGAGTCAGCTTCACGGCTACTTTTTCTCTCTATGCACTGGGCACGCTCCATTCCTGCCTTTCAAACACTCGGGTAAGCTTTTCAGAATATATTTAATTGTTTCATAACACTTTGTTAAAATAGCAGAATTGGACTCTGCCATTACATGTAAATCACGAAATGACAGTTAAGTGTGTTTTCTCTCTTTGTGGCAATAAGAGTTCCCTGTAGTAAAATTCAATCATTTTTTTATTTTACAGTGGTCAAGACAATGACATTAACCTAATGAAAGCCTGCTGGAACGAGCTGTTTGCCCTTGGTCTGGCACAGTGCTCCAACGTTATGAATGTTGGTACCATTCTAAGTGCCATTATCAACCATCTGCAGACCAGCTTACAGGAAGGTATGAGAGCTCTGCAGTTTATTGCCTGTAATGGTTAGAAGCCAAAACAATGTTTTTCAGTGTGATGCTAATGGGGAAAACCGTTTATCCCATGCAGACTTTGAGATCTGTCGTGTTGGTTTTGGGGCATATTTTGTCTGGAATTTGCAAATAAACTTCACTGTTTATTTTTTCCTAATCTCATACAGATAAGCTGTCACCAGATCGGGTGAAACTAGTCATGGAGCACATCTGGAGGATGCAAGAGTTCTGTAACAGCATGACTAAGCTGGCCCCAGACTCTTACGAATATGCCTACCTCAAAGCCATTGTACTTTTTAGTCCTGGTGCGTAGACAACTGACTATTGTGCAAAATGAAAAATACATTTTCAAGTTGTCATCTGAGCAGTCTTTAAAGGAAACAAAAGTTGCACATATGGCCAAATATCCATAGTCTCCTGTTTGACTGTGTGCATGTGTTGTCTTTGTATCAGATCACCCAGGCATAGATAATACCCCACAGATAGAGCGGTTTCAGGAGAAGGCCTACATGGAGCTGCAGGACTATGTAACCAGGACCTACCCAGAAGACTCCTACCGGTCAGTACGCTTCACCTCTTTTAATACATAATTCCAGCTCACTGACAGGAAGGGGATGATGTTGTAATAGGAAATTGCTCCATATTAAGTGAGACAGATTTGTGATGGTATCATAGATGTACTTGCTACAGAGCACATGTTTAAATTTGATGTCTCATTTCCCCCTCATTGCTCTCAGGTTATCCAAGCTGTTGCTCCGTCTCCCTGCCCTCCGGCTGATCAGTGCAGCTGTCACTGAGGAGCTGTTCTTCGCTGGGCTCATTGGAAATGTGCAGATCGACAGCATCATCCCTTACATCCTCAAGATGGAATCCACCGATTATAACAGCCAGGCGGTCTCTGGGGTCTGACACACTTTGCCATTTGTAATTGCAGCATGGGACTTGGAAAACTGGACAACTGGTCAATCAGAGTACTCCACAGAACGATCACCAAGTGGTCACAACATTCTGTATTTATGACACAGCATCCTATAGGAATTCTTACCTTGCTCCTTCTTCTGGATCCTCAGTAACAAGTCAGTAGAGCACAGAGGAATAAATAAAATGAACTCCAGTGGCGAGTGAGCCTGCCAATATCTGCCCATTCAGGAATGAAACCTTGGAACCTGCATAGTAGTCTGCGCTTTTTATTGTACATAGTATTTTATGCTTCATTGCCTTCAGGCCTTTCCTTTTTCTGCCGATCTTGTTTCTACTTTGAAGGAATCAGGTTTGTTTTTCACAGCTTTCTGACATGGTCATGCGTTTTTTATTTTATAATAATTATGAGGAAAAAAATGTCATAATGTGAAATGATTTGTGAGATGTTGTTATCGCAAAAGGTTATAACCTTTTTATTTCGTATTTGTTTGCCAATCCAAAGGATAAGGCAACATCACATGTCAAATATTTGACATCATGAAGTTGTTGTTCTGTATATAGATTTGTATATAGTATGCACCAAGAAGGCTAAAAGGGGCAGCACTTGGTAAATAATGAATTCCATCTTTTGACAAATTGATGTGAATGGAAAATGGTCAAGACATTTGAAAATAAAACCCCTTCATCCATGTTTTGCTATCATTTACACAGCTTTTTGAGTTTTTGTGTGGATTCAATATCAGCGAACTGACTCATATTTTTCTCCAGATTCTTCAGTGTATGCAATTTTTATGTGCTGTTTTGTTTGTTTTACAATAATCAAGTGAATCTTCTCAAGCACTGTGATTTTTTTTTTGTATCAGTATTTAGGTCTACTTTTATGAAATGTACATTCCCTATCCAAGTCAGTTAACAACAATTGACAGTTGACAACAATATTACAAAAAAGACAAAAAGAATCTCTGATCTGGTATACAGAATATGAAGGTACAAAGCCATGCTTTTCTCTTCAATGTCAGATATTTGAGGGTTCAAATACAATTTACCTGTTGGTACTAATAATAACATTCTCTTAAATGCTAAGTACATTTGGATTCACAATTCCAATCCCATGTAGGCGCATTTGGTAAAATCTGGGCTTTTCCTGCTTATAAAAAACTAATTACTGTAATCATGTGTCATCCTTAAAATACAAAAAATTTATTTACATTTTTCCCATATTTTTTTAGGAGTATTAAAAGCCAGTGGAGTATTAAAAGCCTGAAACTTTAGTTGAAGGGAGCCTGAGCTAATCAACCTTTACCAATCAGACAGCCCCTTGAGGAGAGGAGAGTAATTAGTGTTGGTGGTAGACCCATTTTAATTACCTGTGAAATTGACACACATTTGATAATGGGCTGACCACCAGGGTCTTTTAAACATGTGTTTTAATGGAATAATGCACACTGGGTGGTCTGGACAACTTTGCAAAGTAACTTTTCTGCAGCTTTTTTTGTTCTAGTTAAGTCTAAATAAACAAAAAAACTCAGTAAAGTATTTCTGGGGAACTTGCCCCTGTGTCTGTAAACACAGCAGATTGTTTACATGTTCCTCCTGAATTATTAATGTAAAATCTGTATCCTCACCCACTTATTGTTCCGTTTCGTGTCAAGTGACGTGAAGGTGGAAGATGTTGCAGGCTGCTGTGCAGAGGAGCTAGACTTACAGTTTGTTATTGGCCAATCAATTTTTCATTAGTGCTCTGTGGATATGGGTGAACAGAGGACAGCACCTTTCCTGTGCTGTAGTTACACAGTGAATGTGTCCAGCTAATTACAGGCACTGACAGGACCATTAAAACTTGATGATCAGACGAATGATATTGTCTGCTGCTTTTTGTAGAGGTCCCTCCCTCACTAGCAATCACTATATGGTCTGTGCAAACAAAAGAAGACGGCGCAAACATTTTGCAACTGCAAAAACAAAAACTTATTGTGTGTAACTGTAAAAGGTTAAGCGATTTGTGATGCAACATGAGCTTTTGTGTTCACGGCTAGGTGGATTAACACGCACTAAAAGCTTGGAATGACCGAGCTGAATGAATGTGAGAGAAACAGCCAGTTGGGCTTTTCCCATGGCCTCTTGGGTCTTTGGGTTTCAGTACTGGATTGAAATTGCTGCAAAACAAGCTGTCTCTTGTATTAGCCTCTATATCACACAGGCCTAATTTACATAGTTGTAAAGATTAAAAAAAATACCACGAAATAAGATCTTAGCTGGGTGGAGTGTTACACATACATGAAGTAATTAAACTGTAAGTAATTAACTCCAAAACAAATACCACAGTAGAATACAATACAACTTGCAAAACATTCAATTTATGAGCTATTTGCCATGAAAAGAATCAGATGTCAGACATAGAATATTACCACTTCCTCACACTGATACCAAAAAAGTAATAAAAATATGTTTTACTTGCAGAATGTTCTACACATATTAAGGTGACTAACCTTAATATAATAAAGTTTGATCAATATTTTAACGAAATAAAAGAACCATTTTCACATTTGTCTTCACAATTTGTTTGATTTATGTGTACATTCCTCTTCATATTTGTCATAGTAGCCTTCAGGGCTTTCTGCCAGTAAGATTTAGTAGTAGTAGCAGTCGTGGTATAATATGTTTGTCAAGCATAAGACATTCACTTAAAAAAACAGTATATATTCGTATATCAACACGTGTCCTGTGATATCCTTTTAAAAACAACATTTTAAAACCTATTGGACTTATTGTTTTAAGTTTTTCTTACAAAAACAATGTTCAATTTTAAGTGCTTAGGTACAAAATTACATGGTTTGAATTAGACAACTACTCTTTGGGCTTTGTCAGTCAGCTGCTAACTTGTGGCCCCAGGTTGGAAACAAGTGCCCCAGAGGTCTCTCCATCATGTTTTATTGACCATAGGGGCTGCAAGAGGGCACTTTTGCATGTTTCTTTCCAACACTGGGGCACCCATAGGGGCTAATCCGGTCCTCAGTCCACCAGAGATAAAACCGATAAAGCAAAAATCACATTTACAACCGTTATGGAGATACGGATAGGATATAATTTGTTTAAAAACTATACTTGTTAACAAACATGCCGCAAGCACCTGATTACGAGGCTATTTTTTATCTATCAGTGAGAGGCACGTGTGTTGAAAGAGTTAACCCCTCCTCGCGCAGCCACCCTGCAGAGACAAATAGGCGGAGTTTGGGTTCACACATAGTTTTTGTGTGTTGAAGAGGGCAGTCAGAGTGTATGTGTGTGTAAGACAGAGAGGGAGGGCGAGAAGCGGGGACTCAACATGGATACGAGATTAGGCGTGAATTGTAAAGTCGCCCCGGTGTTGAATTGAAGAACCAGCAGCTCCAAACTGACCACCAACACGGGATTATTATGCCCAGCGCCAACGTGTCCGTGCGAAGTTTATCCGAAGTGGAGAAATACCTCAGCAGCCGGATGGTGAGTATCATGTGAGTGTATTTTCTAGCATTGTTGTGTCCTAAACAACAGGTCCCTTACTGTACCAGCGACACATTGTTGTCTGTCGGTTTCGTCATGTGAAACCAACAGCTGCGCTGCTTAAAGCTGCACGTTTCCCCAACAAAGAGCCTTCAACCCGGGTTACGTTTGGGGAGATAGCGTAGAAAAGGAGCAAATGCCTTTTTGGAGAAGTTGAAGAAGAACAAGGATGTCTTGAAGTGTCTGTCACTTTTAACTTTGACATGGGACATTTTTGGGGTTGTCCACATCGACATTGATGACATCCAGACGGGACAGTAATCTTTCTGTGGGGCTTTCCAGTGAAATTAGGGCTGACAATAACGATCCCCCCACATATCGATTAATGTGTTGATAATGTGATGAGTTTTACGATACATTGTTTGGGATGTAAGCTGTAAAAAAAAAAAAAAGAGAGAAAACGATGACTTTCAGTAACCAGGGTCTAAATTAACGACTCGACTGCATTAATGCTCGTTTTGTTCAACCAAAAGTCCAACATATTTTAATTTCAATAAAAGTGCAAAATGTTATTATGGTCAACGGGTTTCCCCCTTTTTAGCCTGAAAAATGACTTAAATGACAGAAAATCATACATCTCCATCATTGACTGTTAGATTTTAAAACTAATACTTTCAGCACTAATTTAAATTGAGACATTGTTGGACTGTTTTACTGCTGTTAGTGGTGACATTTTGCATTACAAATGTTTGGTGTTTAGTGGGGTTTTTTTTTGTTTGTTTCTTTGTTTTGTTTTGTTTTGTTTTTGTTTCCGTTTTGTGGCCACTCAGTGACTCATTGCCTGACCCAGTTTTATAAATTAAACCTGACCTCACCTTTTTTCAGAAGAAGGGGTGACTCACGTTAATGTGGGCCATATGGCCAAAATCTTGTGTCCCGATGGAAGTCATTAAATATATCTCGGTAACAGTATATATATCGCGATACAGCACATTTTCTGCTAAGTCAATTAATGAATAAATGGTATGAAATATCCACATGGTAAAGCCTGTTTTTTATATTACATGCACACAGTATTAGCAAAAAAAGTGTCTCTATGGTTCACTTCAGCTTCCACATTCAATTTTTCCTTCAGGTGATATCTAGCTGCTGTTGTTTTTTGATATTACAATATGTATGATAGAACATTTTACATAGTTTTGACAATAGTGACCAGATCACATTAGCTTATACCTTATTTATCCCAGGACGGGGAAATTCACTGAATAGAAATAAAAAATACAATAATAAGAATTAAAAGGGCAAACATGAAATAAAGGGAAATCCCTAAACACATGCAATAAACAGACAAATAACAATAACAGTTGACCGTCATAGTCCCTGCCGAACCCTAATGTCATGACATCTAGGATACAGATGGAGATAAATCTTCTGGGAAATATAACAAAATATATATATTTTTTCTCAAAATATAAATGATGTTACCATTATGATCACATAATCTCTATCGACAGACTCTGACGTTATCAAAAATTTAACACACTATAATAACTTGTATGCATAGTTTTATTAAGATTAATTCAAAGTCTCACCTAAAATAGTCAGTTATTATTTTATGTCTTTACACAGAAATGCTGTCAGCTCTGTCAATTTTATTACTGTATCCCAAATCAAAGTTGCCTGTAAGTGCATTAAAATCATGAAACGTGACACGGATAAGAAAAAAAACAAACAACCCCAAACACCTTTAGCACCGAACTAACAGGTGTTGGGGAAAACCATCCAACCATCATCATGTTAATGTACCATGCTCAGAAAAATCCCCTAATGTGCCGTGACGGCTCAGCCTGAGTATGCATTTAAAGCCAGGGGCTCTCAGTCACAGTGACAGCGAGGACAGGAATGCTCCATCAACTGTGAGTCTTGTGCAACCAGAAAGTCACTCAGGTATCGTGCGGCAGGTTGTTTCTCTTCTTCGTGCATCTATGAGCTGTCAGGCCTGCTGCTCTTGTCGTGGGCAGTCTTCAATGACATCATGCATCCAAAAGAAAGCTGTGGCAGCTTCCCCTTGGCCTGTTTAGCTTTTATAAAAAACTGCCCTGCTGTCATGTGAACAAATACTTCAGATTGCAATGTAACTCTTACCATTATAAATGAATCAAATCAATAACATTCCTCCTTTGGAAAGATTCACACAGAAATAATTATGGCCAGCTACTCAAGTAAACAATTAAGCAGTTGTGGTACAACCACCAAAACAATATAATAGCAACATATCTGACAATTCCGCTAGTTTATTACCACTCCTCTGTGTCATTATGCTTTTCCTCCTTTTGTTGGCAGCACATGACATTCCAGTTTTGTTTCTCAAAAAGCCATTGTGTGGCAGATATAGTGGGTTAGAGGCCAAAGATGATGCAACACCTCCGTCTGAGTCTTTAACCCTCGCTGGATGGCGGCTCGGTGGAGACTTGTGTGCCTTTTCACAGTGAGGTATCTGTCCTTACATGAACCTTTTGCTTCACCTGTAGAGGCTGTGCAGCATTCATGTCACCTGAAATGAGTCAAACACATCAGACTTCATAGGAATATAATTTGGAGCCTTTAACTATGGGGTGTCTGTTTTTTATGAATCATCCACGGTCAGCTAATGACCCCCTTTTTATTCTCTCTTTTATTATGTTTTCATGGCTAACAAGCTGCTTGACTCTCCACGCAATCTGCTACGTCATTGGCTCTATTCACTGTCTCACTTTGAATCATCTTATTGAACATAGTTGCATATTTATCTTAATTGAATCACATTCAATACATTGCCAGTCCACGGGGCAAGCAGACATTGGGGGTGTTAATGGGCTATTGATTTAGTCCGTCCTGGACCAGCTTGTCCATGAGATAATAGCAAATACGTCTTGAGCAATTTACTCAGCTGACCTCCTGGGGATTACTCATTCAGGAAACTCAAGACTTGAAACTCTGTTGCTGGTTTTGTTTCCTTTGTTATTTTTGATGAGGCGTACTGTTTGGCCTTTAAAGAAAGGGTTTGCAATCAAAGTGTGGCCGCGTAGGCAGCTGTGGGATGCAGATGAGAGGAGGCGGAGGAGGAGATGTTGGTTCAGCTCTCTGACCACAGTCAAAGATGTGCTCTCTGTCGCTCTCACTCTCTCCCTTGCTGGTTTTCTTCCCGTTTCCCTGTGTGAGCTGCTGACTGGGAGAGTGTCTGTATCCATGAGGATCAGCTGGAGGGAATACCAATAAGCACCGCAGGGTTCTTCCCCTCTGTGGCTCTGTTCTCTGCTGAAGGGACGGTTTTGTTCTATCTCAATGAGTGTGCCAGCTCTGTTGCTCTATGTGTGTGTTTATTTGGGGTGCACAGAGGCAGCAACATAGAATAAGCGATCCACCACTCACCACAGCCTCATCATTTTGATCTAATTGCCTCAGATCACTGCAAACACCTGCGCTTGTGCATGTGTGCCTGCATGACCTGACCCTGCGCTGTAAACTGATGGTTTCACCAGATTACAGCTGCGATTGTGAGCATTGCTTCCTTGTTATGGGGACAATGCCTTCCTGTTTGCATAAGAAAATGTCTGTGGCTTCATTAACCACCTACCCACACCCCAACAGGGAGGGACAGGGAGTTTAGCTAGAAACAGCCCCAGTTTCTTTTCATCCTGCTAATCTGAACCAATATTTACTGTATTTCTCCAACACTGCCACTGCAGCTCTGAATAATTTGTGTGTTTTCAGCTCACTCCAGTTCAGGACTTTAATGCTGAATTGCTGCTCTGCCTGTTTCCTCTGGTGCTGCAGTGGGCAGATGAGGTCTGTTTTTGCTTGAAAAATTGAATCACTAACTAGATCATTGATCCAAGAGAGAGCACACTGCAGTGCAAGATAAGCAGCATCTGCAGTTTCTATTGACTCCCCCCTCCAACTGTGCCCCCAAAAATGTAGCAAAGATTTGGAACAGAGCAGCTCACGGCTCTCCCTCGATGGGTTAAGACTGAGGCTAATGCAGATGGATCTTTATGTTCTGCTGTCTCGGGAGGTCAGAGCGTATTAAATGGGTCATGGTGTTGGACAGACGCTGAGTGCTATGTAGGACAGCGTGGGGGGACAGGGGGCTTGATCAGGGCTGAGGTGTAAGGGAGGCACCCTGGGGGCTCACGGAGCCTCCTGTTGGTGGAGACGATGTGTGCTGCTGTGCTGTTTAGGAGAATCCTCCCTTTGTTCTATTCCTGTCCTCTTATCGGTTGCGTGTTTCTTTATTTTGTCTCCCACTTTCTGTCTGTCTCTCTTCTCCTGCTCTACTGACACACTAATAGAAAATGGGTGAGTCAAACAGCAGTGGGCGTATGCCTGGCTCCTTAATTTCACAACACTTTCTCACATATTGATAGCGGTGAACCAGATTTAAAGCATATGATCAGACAGATTGGTCTCACACATTCCAGCTTTTAAATCCCAGCGCACGTACGAGTTCAAGGACAGCCGTACAGCTCACTTGGCTAGAGATGAAAACTCCATCTCATCAACCTCTGCCCCGTAATGAATCTGTGACCTCTCAGTTAAGGACTGTCCACTTTGCTGTCAGACATTACTGCTGCCATCTGCCATCCTTTTCCCCTGTTACTGGGCTTTCACCCCTCCTACCATCTCTACCCGTCCCCGAAGACTTGCAGTCCTGGCCCTGTTTCACCCTCCTACTTCAGCAACCCCTGGAGATCGCCTGCAGAAGTGTTTGGGAGTAGCAGAGTGAAAAGTAGGGCAGCTCCTTAGCAGATTTGGGAGGACATTTTCATCAGCATGAGTCTAATTCATTTAGCAGAACCACTCATCCAGAGAGACCCTCAGAATTATTTTCCAGCAGTTAGTCAGCGTGGGTGTAAATCTCCAGTCCGTGGTGGAAATGGGTTTATTAAATATCTTATCAAAGAATACCCCCATGCCGTAGTCTTTTTTTGGGCTTTTGAGTGTGCAAAAAACATCTGGGTCGTGTTATTCGTGTTATCTGAGCTGCTCTCGTGAATCAGGCCTCTTCCTGCCAAAGGCCATCTTGTTTTTATAAGTAAAAGCTTACTCTCCTCATTCCAGCTGTGTAATGCATTTTTTGGCGTGATGTTCACGTCTCCAGGTGCGTGAGTGTGAATATGGAAGTTGCATCGAGTTGCTTTCCAACCGTGCTGCAGGCCTCAGCAGTGATCCATCAGTGGCTGCCAGGTCACAATTTAATCTATTTTACGCTCATCTTGTATCCATGATATCACACTTTGAAGCTATAAGCACACAACCCTGTGGCGTGTGTTTGGCCTCAAACGCTACAGAAGAGAACAGTTCAAAGTTAAGGCTAGTGGAGGGAGACTGCCTGAGGAGCTAGCTCACTTCCAGTGCTGCAGAAATAGCATGCAGTTGAAGCTGTCCAGCCGAACAGGCAGCTCTTTGTGTTTGCTCTTTGAAAACTAAAAAGACTGGATTATATGAGCAACCTACACAAGCCTGCTTTACACTTCCTCTTCTAGGAGGAGGATATTAGGCTCCTCTTTTGTTTGTATGACAAACAGGTTTGACAAAGGGCGGCTTATGTGTGAACTTGATTGTTTTGACAAGAGATAATGCATGCACTCTGTAAGGAGGAGGATTGTGATTGGACGCGGGGCTCCTCAGGCTATACGTCTGGCCAGCGAATCCATATGCAGTGGCTAGCTCATCACAGTCCTGGACAGAGCAGAGGTAGGACACGACAAAGTGTGCCTTTTCTCTGCAGACAAAGAGTCTTGTGTTGAAGAAGGACAGATGCCAGAGAGGGGGAGAGAGTGGGACGAGGACAGAGGCTGAAATACCCCAGGCATGCTCTAGAAGAAGCATGGCATTCTCTGGTTACACACTTTACATACAGCAAACAAGTATGTAATATGTATGTACGGTATAATTATAGTCACCGTAATACTGATACTAAGATTACATACATGTACAAACATGACTAGAGTTGACATGTTAGCAGTTGGTTGAGGCTTTGCTAAGGAGCAGTGTTGCTTCAGGCAAACACTAGTGGTGGCATCGTAACATGCTGATGTTTAACAGGTTTGTTGTTTGTCAAGTTCAACGTCTGAATTAAGCAGGCTAGCATGCTAACATTTGATTATTGGTACTTAAAGCTAAGAAGTATGGAGTATTGGTATTAGACAAATTTCGACAACATGATTCTATTACAGGAAGAATAAGATGGATCATTCAAGTTTTTAGGAATCAGCCTCTGGGGATCATTAATATGCAAAATACAGTGTGTCGAAAAGATAGTTGAACCCACTCGTAACTGGTTCCCAGCCTGGGGCTTATGACCTTCGTAAGCGAAGAGTATACCCCATTCATCCTCATCAATCTACCCATTTACGTACAGCTGTACACTCCCCTCATCATCTACCACTACACCACTAGGTTTAAGACAGCTTTTGAAAAAACATACACTTGCCTTTTATCTCGTTTCATTCACTTCTGTGACAAAAACTAAATAAAACTTATATTTTTTAAGCTCAGTTAAGATATAAGCAACCTTGGAGGATAAGGGCATGTTGAAGACCTGAACAGTGTTTATTCACAGAGGCTTCTGTCTCTGCTT
>JAOWBC010000049.1:5694738-5704759 GCA_028566105.1 Hypoplectrus providencianus | reverse complement strand
ATATAAGCAACCTTGGAGGATAAGGGCATGTTGAAGACCTGAACAGTGTTTATTCACAGAGGCTTCTGTCTCTGCTTTAAACCTCATCTTCCATTGCAGAAGTGCACAGGAAAAACACACCAAAGGGTTGAGAGAATAATGGCCAAGATTCAGAAAAGATTAAGAAAACACTGGATAAGATTAATGATATTGATATGATGTATATTACAGAAAACTGTATTAACAGGTCTAAAAATGTCTCATATTATATAAAATATTCTTTAAAAAATCACTAGGCCAGGGGTTGTCTGGTCACTCAATTTTAGAAGAAAGGTCCCTTAATGATAAAGGAAGGAGAACAGACAGACATAGCCATTCATAGAGTGACTAAAAACAACTATAAAGCAGTTTCTGTGTTTAAATAGAAACCACATTTAAATAATGAATCAAGATGTCACAGATGACTGAATTAGCCTCGCAAACAAGTTTGTTGAGTTTATTGTGAGGGCACGAAAACGGCAAATACACGTGAATGTGTAATTAGATGACTTAAATCTAACCGGTTTGGAGGCGGGAACAGTCCTGCTCAATGGGTTTTTGTTGTTTCATCTGTTTCTCAGAGTGTGTGTGTCATACTAGTCATAGTTAATCACCCGTGTTATTGGTGAACCTCGTCTTGAGTTCCACCTGACAGTCATGTGTGGAGCAGCGTCAGAGTGTGGTAAACTCTGCATGCATTGGCCAATTGTAAAGGTACTTAGCTTGCAATATGTGACCATTACGTGGTGATGTGGGAATGCTAAGCAGGATTCAGTCCTAAGTCTGCCAGAGTTAGCTGTGATCTGTTTATTTGCTTGAAACTAGCTGTGTTACATTTGTTAAGGATTAGTGCAGCTTTGTACAGCCTGTAGTGCTTGTTGAACAACACTTTGTATTAGGCTCGAGCAGCTTACGCCTCCTGTCATCACAGTGGTCTTGATCATCTTGCAAGATTCTGTGGCTTGTTCAGTCACCGCTGAATTGCCGCGTCATTACACTTGAAGTGAAACTTCTGTTCTAAAAAAGCTGCAGAAACATGGCTAAATGATGTCTTCACAGCTTTTCCTCTATTTCCTCTTTTGTATGGCCTTTAAGCTTCCTGCCATAGTTAAACTTGCTTACTTGAGTCATATTTATTTTGTTTCACTTCCTCATGTCTGCAATAGACCTCTCTGCTCGACAGTGAACTATTGACACATCAGTCGCCGCCTGTATTGTTGAGCCTCTATCAGAAAAATGGAGATTTACTGTAAAAATAGGGGACAATGTCTGGCAAAGGGATTTCCTGAGCGTTGCAGCCTTGTTTGACATTATCACTGACCTACATTAGATGTGCACGCTCCACTTCTTTCACACACATTAATAGCTGTTATCTGAATTTTGTCATCTGTGTGCTATACTGTAAACAAACAGGATTAAAATCTGGCTCCTCAAACATAACAGATGTGCCAAATAAGAGCATTACATACTCGCACAGATGGCCTCGTTATGGTTGTAGCAGGAAGTTTAATAAAGCAAGAGAAAGGACACTATGTAAAATGAATGTATTATAAAAGGCAATCCAGAAACAAAAAAGGAAAAGAAACATTGGATGAATTGTTTTATTATCTGGGTCTTAGTTTAATTTTTTTAGTCATCATTCCTAAGAATTTAAGCACCAGCTGCTTTGCAGAAACATGAGAAAGCAGCGATGAGACGCAGCTGCAGTGGAGTCACTGGGGCATAGCAACACCAGCAGATCAGGTTTAAAAAATAACAGCCCAGTTCAATCCAATTATCCAAACTATTCATCGATGAATGAGTACAAATATAACTTTGTTCTAAATGTCAAATTAACCATGGAGCTACTTCTTATTTTTAGTACACAGTGCTCTGCCCACACAGAGTTTAACAAAATGTATTCAACTCTTCAAAAAAATTCAAATCATTATTCAATGTATTTTATTTATGTTTTATCTTTTCTGCCTTAAGTGAATGGATTGGTGCTTGTTTTTTATCCAACAGTATGCAAAGCCTAAAGAAGAACTCTCTAGAAAAGCTCTATACAAATCAAAGTATAGTTGTATTCATTATTGTGATTAGTTTCAGTTTGCAGTACTTGACAGTTAAAGATTTTATCCTTGATTTTAACTTTTATAAGATATTTAAATAATCAAATCTAGGAGAGAATCGGTTGAGTTTTTGATATCAGATAAAATGCTAACCTTCAGTCAAGACCATTAACAAAGAAAGTAGTATCTTTTTGAAGACTGACTGCAACTTCCTTTAGGCCACAAGTGTCAAACTGATCTATGAGAGGGCCAATGTAGCTGCAGGTTTTTGTTCCAGCCGAGCAGGAGCACAGCTGATGCTGCTAATCAGCTGAGTGAAGACAGTTCAGGTGATTTGAATGACTTGATTCAGGTGAGTTTCTGCTTGGTTGGGACAAAAACCTGCCGCCACATCGGCCCTCCATGGATCAGTTTGACACCCCTGCTTTAGGCTCTAATTTATAATTCATAAATAAGGAAATTTGGTTGTTGTTCAACTTTTCCAGACAAACTGTTGCTCATTAGAAAAAAGGATGATCTCTGAAAACACAAATGTCTAACACAGTATCTGAATCTGTTTCTCCTCCCTGCAGGACCGGAGTTCTGAGGCCAGTCTGCTGAGCCTCTCCGGGTCAATGCGCCGGGGTTCCTCAGAGAACAACCTGGACCTGGATCTTAGTGATGGAAGTCCTGGTCCCGCTCTGGGCTTCGAGGTCCAGCGTAGTCGTTCTTGTTTGGACAACCTCCAGCAGAAGATACTGAAGGTCACGGAGCAGCTGAAGATCGAGCAGACAGCCCGGGACGAGAATGTGGCGGAGTACCTGAAGCTGGTGAACAGCGCTGACAAGCTACAGGTCGGGCGCATCAAGCAGGTGTTCGAGAAGAAGAACCAGAAGTCAGCGCAGAACATTGCCCAGATGCAGAAGAAGCTGGAGCAGTATCACCGAAAGATGAAGGACAGTGAAATCCTCCACAGCCCTTCCCCTCACACATCCAGTGTGAAACACAGCACCATACCCAGGGAGTCCCCAAGACAGCTGCTGAGGGATATGACCGGGAGCGGCCGGCATCCAACCATGGACAAGATCAAGACCATCGGGCCCGGCGTCTCCCTCTCCCCTCCTTTCTTCTTCAGCAAGCCTCGAGAGTTCGCCAACCTCATCCGGAACAAGTTTGGCAGCGCTGACAACATTGCCCATCTCAAAACCACTCTGGACGCTTCCTCGCCGCTGCCCACTGACAGCGCAGGGAAGGGGCTGAGCAGCAGCACCTCGATGGTGGGCAAGCCCAAGTATCCCAGCGATGACGAGTGCTCCTCAGGGAGCGCATCCATTTCAGCAGACAGTAATGGGAACCCAGCAGGGGGAGGAGGAGTGTCAGCGGGGCCGGCGCAGCAGGCCGAGGGAGACAGCCAGAGCAGGCTGGCCCTGAGCCTGGAGGAGGTGAGGGAGATCAGAGATGCCCAGAGCCAGCTGGAGGAGGATATGGAGGAGATAAAGGCTCAATTCAAGAGAGAGTATGGCATCATCAGCCAAACACTGCAGGAGGAAAGATACAGGTATGAGTAAATAATGTAACAATGTATAAAATCTTCCCCATTTTGGTGTACATATGGGATCTGGAGAGCCAGCCAACCCACAAACAGTGAAATAAAACAACCCAGTTTTTCGTCTTGCTTCGATCAGAAAACATTGGATTCAAGCGTTTCAGATTTGGTTCCCTTATTTCGTCACATATAAACTCACAGAAATATACCACTGAGTATTTCAACTCCAAGCTTCAGAGCTGGTTTTATTTTTTCTTATCCAACCTGAGCAGACTGGGCTTTTTAGAAGGAGCCAGTCAGTTAATAAAGTTTATGAAATCCTGTATAATCTGATAGACTCTATGAGAACCACTGTATGTACTCATAGAAACCCAAAGTACGAGTAGGAACCTGAATATAAGCAGAAAATGTCCACTTCCACATTTCAGCAAAACAACACCACTCATGCTGTCCAATGTTGAGAATAATAATTATTCATCTAAAAATGTAAACAGCCATTGCATTTGGAGATACCTCTTTACTAATTGATGCATGCAATTTTTCAGTTTTTTATATTATGTCCCCTTAACATTAGCTCAAGCACTTCAAATACAGTATGCTCAATATTCCTAAATATGACAACAAATATAACAAATATTTCTGCATTGCCTACCAGGTATGAGCGTTTAGAGGACCAACTGAACGACCTGACAGAGCTTCACCAACATGAGATGACTAATCTGAAGCAGGAGCTGGCGAGCATTGAGGAGAGGGTGGCCTACCAGGCTCACGAAAGGGCGAGAGACATACAGGTGCGTAGAACTAAATCTAACCTGTCGTGGAAACTGCGGACTATGTGGCTCACCTGCGTGTCACTATGTTGTCAGTAGGCGCTTCTGATAGTACTGAGCTAAGTAAATGTAATTAGATTAAAGTAAAATCTTGTTGAAGTTTGAAGTCTATTTTTTATTCTAACCACCCACCTTACTGGTGCAATGATAGCCTGCAGCTTCACTTCTCCAGGCAACATAAGCACTGCTGGAGTTTAAAATTAATAGAAGTAGAAATAGAAAAAGCAATCGTAATGTTAAAGAAATCCTCCTGCTTCATTTAAGTCATTAGGGTGAAATGTTTTTGCCTTCCCTCTCAGTTTTGTAAGGATTTTTTGGGACACTTAACCTCATTTATCTTGCATAATTTATGCAAGAATAAATTAGCTAATAAAAAGATATTATATATTTTTATTAGCTAATTTATTATTTATTTATATCATATAAGTAAATATGTTGTATAAAGTCGTTGAATAAGACTGAATATGATTGATGATTAAATAAGCATTTTTATTTATTCCAACCCCATCAACAGGTTGGTTGATAGTGTCATGACACAACCTTCAAGGGTAAAAAAAAAAAAAAATCTAAAATTTAATTAGAGTATGACTCCAAATTTAAAAATCTAATCAAATCGGTAATCATTATTAAAGGATGAGGCCATTACCATACAGTTGGAAGATGAATGTATTAGTTTTTAATGGTTCCCTTCATTACATAACACTTAAAAAAAATTAAGTCTGTTTTGTCATTTGACATTTATCTTCTCTGCCCCTGTGTCTCTCCATGCTGATACATAATTAATCTTCAAGGGGGATCTTTAAGAAATTGAAAATTAAAACGTCTCCAAAATGCCAATTAGCCTATCAGGAGTCAATCAGCCCCCTCAGTGTCTCTCTCTGTTTTCTTCAGGAAGCTCTGGAGTCGTGTCAGACGCGAGTGTCCAAGCTGGAGCTCCAGCAGCAGCAGCAGCAGACGGTCCAGCTCGAGAGCCGTGACGCCCGAGTTCTGCTGGGAAAAAGCATCAACATCATGCTCGCCATCATCACCGTCATCCTGGTTTGTGTCTCCACTGCTGCCAAGTTTGCCGCTCCGCTGATGAGGAGCCGGCACCATGTTGTTGCTACCTTCCTAGGAGTTTGTTTTTTGACCATATTCTGGAAGAACTGGGACCGTTTACAGTATGCCATAGACAGGTTGCTGGTGCCTGCCTGATAGTGAAGCGGGCACACTGAAAGTTACACTGTAGAGGCATGGACGCTGCCTGGTGTCAGGAGAGGATTGGTTGTACAATCGTCAGAAGACACGATCGGCATGCATCTACAAAGGTCTTTTAAAAAAATTCAAACTGGAATGAAATTTGGTCTTTTTCTTTTCGTCTAGAACTTGAATGTGTGTTGCTAACAATTTCTTTTAATCCTTTAAAATAATATTTATATAACAGTAATTTCTGTTTCTTCTCCAAGGATTGCTATGAAAATATCACAAGACAGAAATAGTCAATTCAAGGATTAACAAGGGTGGAGAGACGTGCACATGAGAGTCACTCTTCCTGACAACTTTTCGGGGGAAATAATCAACAGATTAGGTCCTAATTTGGCCAATGATTATTCTTTCTCATTTTTAATCCAGCTCGACTTTAATATCTCTAAAATTGTTGAAAACATGCACAAACAAACACAACCTCAAGCTTGGTATCTTGTTGGCACAGTTATGAAATGTTAATGTCCTTCATACGAATAGTTAGACATTTTTTTTGGAAATGTGCTTATTTGCTTTCTCTCCAAAAGTTAACTTGGAAGATATCTGTGGGGTAAAAGTGAAACTGCTACCAGGAGCCAGTAACCTTAGCTTAGCATAAACACTGAAAACTTAATGCACCTACAAAAACAAAACAAAGCAATCTTGTTTAAAGACTTTGTTTCACTGGGGGAAGTTGGGGTCAGACTATTTCCTGGCCTAGCCTCAGTCCAGGAAGTATCTGCTGCCCAATAAAGCTGTGTATCTGCAAGGATCTGGAGATACAATGCATTACAGAAAAGGGGTTAGAATTCAATATATTGCTTTTGAAGCAAGGTAATACAGTGAGATTTTTAAATCTTAATATTTCTAAGAGTGAACCAAAATATGCATGAAATCTAAGTACAAAAATGTTTTTAAGCATTCAGAACAGTGGACTGTGAATTTGAATTATTAAGTCCATGTTACATCTGACATGATAGCACTTCTTTCTGTGTACTCTTTAAAAAGAATAAATTTGCATGTTAACTATTAATTTACAAGCGATACAGTGGATTTAAGAATTGTTTGTCATAAAACAATGTTGTGATACTCAAGTATTTCTAAATTGTCGCCCCTCTTCAACCCACAACATGTCATGTTAGTGTAGCTTGGTTTTTGGCTTGTTGACCTGTTGAAGTCATTGTGTGACCTTTTTAGAAAGACATGCAGGGCTTTTCCCTTCTGTTTTCAGTCTTTATGCTAAGCTAGCTGGCTATGGATTTTTAGCTTCATATTTAGCATACAGACATGAGAGTGGCATCAATCGTCTGATGTAACTTTCAGTATAAAAACTCAACAAGCACATTTCTTCAAATTCTTCGAGTTAAACTATTCCTTTCCATAAAGGATCTACAGACTTAAGCACAGAGGCATGGGCATCCTTTATGTGTTTATTATCTTTATTCCTTATTGCCTTGTCTGCTCCGTGTGGTCAGTCATCCCTTAAAGGTTTTCTGTTTCCTGATGTTTAAAGTGCAATATACTTGATTTTCTACGAGCACTGTTTTTAACATGATTCTTTTAGGAGTGAACATTTTATGTCAATGTTTTACAGCGACAGGGTGCTAGTGCTGGGGGGTTGGGTGAGGAAGTGTCATTAATGTTGGCATGAGAGATCCATAACCACTGAAGCCACTGCTGGGCTCTGATAAGACCAGCTGTCTCCTCTCTTAAGGGCCAAAAATCAATCCCTCTGCATTACAGTGAGGGTAGCTCGGTAATATCAACACACACCAGCTCCCCGGTGCAGACGCACATGCGCACACACCCAAACAACACAAAATGAGTCGGTCATTTGGCTCTTTTTATGTCTTACTGGTCTGATGTTTGTCTTGTACTAATAATGTGATTGAGAGGCGATGGGCTATACTGTGATTAAAGGCCTTTTTTGAGGAAAAATGCAATTCCATTTTTTTTGTTTTCGAAAGAAGCATCAAACCGCCAGTACTCTAATGATGACTGAGGAGTATGTTACAGGCTCCAGGTTATGTTCCATGAGCCTTTTTTTTTTGGACTGAACAATGCATTTCATGTTCGTCTTATGAACATTGCCTATGATGATCTCACATGAAGCTATGGACCACTTTTTAATTATTTGTCTGCCATAATAATATGTTTGTGTTGATGTTTGTTGTTGTCTCTGTCATTCTACTGACTGTATCATATTTTTGTGTTCCTGTTTTCACATATTTGAGGAAGTTTACCGACAAAACTGCAGATCTGGTTTACATTCTCATTCATCTCTGGTGCACTACGTGATCAATCAGTTGTATTTTCATGCATTACGTGCCTTTGTCTTACACTTTCTGTTAAATTAAACAAGACTTTTTAATCAAATCGTGACTGATGTTTAGTTTGGGAATTTTTTGCTGTATTTGTCATGTGAGCTTTAAGCTGAAACCAGCAGCTGTATAGCTCACTTTGCTGGTAGTTCCACTAAACTTCCCACCCTTTGGCAGCCACAGTGTTCATTCTAAGAGGCTGGAATTTGGCATGGAGGTCAAGTGTGTGTGAGCTTGTGTGTGCGTGTGGATGGATGGTCCCAGCTATTGCTTCTCACATTTCCCGTTCTAAGAAGACACTACTGTGACCAAAGTTGGGTCTGGGGCAAGTTTTCAGATGCAATGTATGAATAGTGTAACTTGAATGAAAAGTCTCTTTACAAACTACAAACTAATTGCATTAATACCACAATTTATCTTATTCTTAGTCCCAGTCAAGGCTTATGATTGGTCTTTTTGTTGCTTTTTTAACCTTGCCTTTTTATTGTACATAATTGAGATGGAAACATTTTATCTTTGTATATGTGAAAGATGTTTTCTTTTATGCAATGCACCTTATATTAGGCTATTCCAACTTCAATTCCAACTATTCAAAGGAACATACAAGAGGGGGGGCCCCTATATTCTCTTTCCTATAAGGGGTTTTCGGCTAAAAATATTAAACATTTGGGTTGACAACAGTCATAAAATCTGAGATTAAATGGAAAGGCAAAGTAAGGTTTATTTCTTTTTTTTAACATTTCCTGAAAGCACCCCTTTATATTCACAGAACAGACTGAACATTCTGTTCTTTGATCAACTGCAGATTTTTTAAAGTCTTCCTTTCAGGCATTTGCACGAGAATAATAAAACCTTAGAAAATCTTAATATGCATACAGTTCTGAATAAGTTACACTCTATTAATATTAATAGAACACATATTTGCTATTATCCTTGTACTAAATACCCTCTCCTTTGCCACCACCAGAGGGCGTAGGTGCTTCACTGCTGACAAAAAAGATCAAGAAAAACATATTGGAAAGCTGCAGCATCTTGCACAGCCCTCATGATACCAAACCGATTTTATGCACTTTTATATCTAAGTTATTATTATTTATACTGTGAAAACAATGCCACAGCCTCACATCAATATCAAGACTTCAACATCCCAGCAAACAAAGTAAACACTTTAATTTGGCAGCTGTTTCATAAGCAATGTGGCAGAGTAGTGCCCTCTGCTGTTATCACAAATCAGCCTTGAAACTCCAGTTTCTAACACACATTTCTACAATTTCCCTGAGTGCACAGCTCCATTGAAGTATATTTTTGTATTAACACTGTATCAAAGTCATGTTGTTTTCCATGCTGTGAATGGAAATGCTTTCTGTAGACTGTAACTGTGACTGGTGTGGCTCCATGTAGGGTGGATGTTGGTACCCAGGATGCTGATGATTACATAGAGATGGAATAAATTCAATTAAAGTCACTTTAATGATCTCTCAGCCAAGATGGCACAACATGCACAGCTCAAATATTCTCATGCAGCCACCATAATTATAAATGACACACCACATGAAATATAACCTTCAAAGAAAGATACCAGCCTTATTCAGCATCTACCTTACTGAGAGACACACATACACACACACACACATACTCTGACAAAACGAAGCCCCTGCACGGTTACACTCAGCTTCACTGCAATATGGGTCACCTGGCGCAGCTGTGTGCGCGGTTTAGTCTGCGTGACTAGTGCCTGCCTGCATGCCAAACAGAGGCACAGACACACGGTGAGATACAGGAACAGGAATGGGGATGATAGACGGATATCTTAACTTAGGATCTCTGGCACTCACACAGTGTTCCTGTACTTTGTGAGAGCTCAAGCTAAAGACTGAAATTGTGAGGTGTGTGCACATGTACACATCTGTGTGTGTGAGTAGGAGGGTGGGCTGTATTTCGCACATTTATTGAGCAACTAAGGGCCTCTGGGGGAAAAGAAATACTCAGATTGGTGTGACACAGAGATCCTGACTAAGACACACACACATGCACAAAGCCGGGGGGGGGGGGGGG
>JAOWBC010000049.1:5664412-5676190 GCA_028566105.1 Hypoplectrus providencianus | reverse complement strand
TTTAACACCAAAGTATCAGCAGCACATAAACAATGCCAATGTGAAGT
This sequence comes from Hypoplectrus providencianus, assembly GCA_028566105.1. NCBI lineage: Eukaryota > Metazoa > Chordata > Actinopteri > Perciformes > Serranidae > Hypoplectrus > Hypoplectrus providencianus. The sequence continues at coordinate 5,676,143 of JAOWBC010000049.1, read as the reverse complement.
ATGTGAATCATCATTCTACATATAGCACACATGCTATAATGTCACATCATTTCGGTTTCCCAATGAAACCGGAATAATTGCTCCACATGCTGGTATAGGCAACTGCAAAAGTCAGGGAATGTTTTAGGTTTTAAGTCTGTTGCCGTCTGTTTACACATTGGCAATACAAAGTGAATAGTACATGTAAACTGCAGAGTGCCTCCAACAGATGTCCGTTAATTTGTCAGTGCCCACCAGCAGAGAGAAAGTGTGTTAAATATGTGTAAAATTGTTGTTGTTTTCTGATTGCATTATCACATTATAGTTTGTTTTCCAGTCAGATGTCTGTTGTGTCCACTGGTGGACAGTCTGAAGGGTCTGTCTACAAAACCCAATCACTAAAATACATCATCACTTGAGCCAGAGCTTTCCGAGTTATCTCACCCTGAGCTCAACATCCTGAAGGATTTGGATGTGAATGATATTCATTTGGGAGCCTTTTGTCTCCTGATGGTCTTTTGCTGCCGCTGGCTATACAACCGGCTCTCTCCCTGCCACACGGCTCCAGCCCTCTTTTTTATGACTAACTCATTACAGCAGCATCAAAGTTTAATGACAAAATAGCCCAGTGCTCATGAAACCTCTCACATGCCTCTCAGGGCTGCATTGTTTAAATTAACATTATTATGAGACTGGAAGGCTGCTGCTAATGTCATACAGATATGATATAAGATGCTCGATTATGATCGAAATGGCTACATCTTGTGAGGGGAACAACAAGGCATAGAAATAATTACCACAAGAGATGGAAGCTTCCCCTGAGCCAAGATTACACCAGTGAGCATCACTCTTAATTAGGTAGATCTGTAGTTAATGCTTTACTGTGTCCCCTGCTGCACCTTTTTCTCGTCACATCTCTCTATTCTCGTCCCTCTGCAAACACCATTCTCCCCTCTTCATTCCTCACACTGCTTTCTGAGTACACACAGCAATTCAGAGGCACTCGGAGACCACTCGAACATGAATGTGTGATGCTACACATCAATTTATTTCTGAGATTGGACTTGACCCTGGAGGGCATGCTATTGAGAAATGAGAGAAGTGATTGCAGGTCACTGTGTGATGTAATCACAATTTCCGGGGATGACACAGTCACTGAGGCACAAGCGGTGGTTTTAACCTTAAACCACACCTGGGAACATACTAAAACTGCCAGTATAATCTCCATTTAGCTCTGTCCTTTCCTGTCTGGCTGCAAATCTCATCTGACTAATGGGAAAAGAGTCAAATGGGAATTTACCGTCATATTGCTTTGCTGTAAATGATGCACTCCCTTCTAGTTTTCTGTCCAGCTTTGCATTCATCTTTGCAGCTCTAGCAAGCAACAGCTGCGATGATGTCAGATCAAGTTTATTAGTATACACAATGTCTCATCTGGCTTTACAGGCCCACATTAACAACAGCTCTGTCCAAGCTGTCTACGCGGATCAGGAAAACCAGCACAAAAAGAGCAAAACGGCAGACAACCATGTAATGTGACACGGTGTAATACAAGAGAGGGATGTGTGTTTGTCACATCTCTGTTACTATGAGTGGTAGCTCGTGTTATTATGGACTTGGAGGTGCATTGCTGAGTGGTGAGTCATAGTGATTGCTTCAGCAAACAGGCCCACCTCCCCTTCTCTCTCTCCGCATTGTGTTGGCTAACTCGCTCCACCTACTGGCCAGAAATTTAAATTCACTGTGCAAATAAGGGAACGCAAAACAAATGCCTTCATTTTATAATCAGTTGTCATAAACGTGTTTTATATTAACAATGTCTCTCTTCACCAATTCAAAGTGTCAAAACTTTGTCTCTCCAGGCAGATTGATATGTTTGGGCAAATAAAGTAGGACAATGTTCTTAATGGGAATGGATTTCTTGTTTCCTTTCTGCCAGATTATAAGATCCTAATCACATAGAGTGTTGTCAGTAATTTTGTCTATGTAAATGAGTGTGCTAAATTAAGGTACATGAGTGGAATCAAGGAGATTGGTTTACAAAAGACTCAATGCCACTCTAATCACAAGATGGTGCTGTTGATTCAAGAGATGCAATCTGTGCAGTGTGTGAAGAATGACTTAAATAAGACTGATGACAGAGAGGTTTGTCACCTGTAAATCTTCCCTCCTGTCTCCCTCTCTTTCCCCCGTCAGGCATCCCTTTCTAATATCGCTGTCATCTTTCCATCAGATGACCCGTGCGATCTGAAAGCAGAGAGCAGCCCCACCATGGACAACGAGATAACTGCAAAGGAGAGAGGCGTGCTGGAGGAGAACAACGAGAAGGAGGAGATGGACCAGGAGAGAGCCCAGGAGGAGGAGGGGGAAGAGAAGAAGCTCAAGGAGGAGGAAGGCGAAGGGGAGGAGAAGAGGAAGAAGGAGCAGGAGCCACTGACCGAGGAGCAGGAGCTGGAGGAGCTGAGGGCCCAGGTGCTGCAGCTGCTGCTGGAGCTGGATGATGCCAGAGAGACTTCCAACAAACACCAGGAGAGCTTCCACGAGCTGCAGGGTGAGACCTCAAACCTTGGATATCACTGTAAATCCTGAAACTGTATTTTTATACAATTGATTAATTATTTTATACCGTTAATCATTCATCTTCCTCTATCACAATCTTTTATTCATCTTTTACTGACCTGAAAACAAGATCAATGAGACCAACTGCTTTCTGGTACTTAGAGGGATTTTCTGCCATTTATCCACCTGGGTCTTATTCTCGATTTATCTTCTTTCCTTTATGACTTTAACTTTAATCACATTTTACTCACATCAGAGAATGCAAACTACAACAACAGGAGTGTTTTCTAATTAAGCCCTCCATCCTGTGGCAGGACATCAGAATGTTAATGTACAGGTTTAAACCTGCGTTTAACGTTGTTAAATGGTTGCAGTTTGGTAAGGTTTAGGCAGAAAAACTAGAAAAAAATAGATTTAGAACAAGATTATGTTTGGGTTACGATCACTACATTTGTCTTGTTATTTCACTCCCATATACAAGTACATGATGTCAATACAGACTTTATATAGTTATGCTCGCTATGTAAAGTTAAGATAACTCAGAACTGATATTTAGTTCCAAACTGGACAACAGCCATCAATGCCCTGTGTTTGTCCTGCCTTTATTGGAGCTTTGTCGCTTTTTATACCACCCCCGGGTGTCATGCTTCTTTTCTGTCCTAATTACTATGGCCACTGGAGGTCCTCACCTAACAATACACTTAAATATTGTAAGCTGCATTTCTAAAAACTGTGACCCTAAATGAAATGTATGTAATGAAATATGTTATCCTTTCATTTTATAGTGAAAACTCAACATTACTGTGTTGATAGCATAAACAGGAGCTGAACTAAAACTGAGCAACAGCAACTAGTGTTCATATATATGGCAGGGAAGTCAGGAGCAAGCTGACCAAAGAGTGAATGCACCGTGCTGTGCAGGGGCCACCCATCCATCCATTCATGATCCGTCACTGTTAATCCTGTGTAGGGCTGTGGGGGGCTTGAGCTGATCCCATCTGACATTGGGCGAGAGCCAGGGTGCACCCTCGATGGGATGCCAGACTATCATCGGGCGGACACACAGAGACAGACCATTTATACTCACATCCACAGCAGTTAACCTAACCTGCTTGTCTTCACTGAGGAACCTTTAGGCATGTCCAAAATATTCCACAAAGGGCCATGTGGCTGCAGGGTTTCCTTCCAGCCATTCAGGAGCACAGTTCATTTAATTAATTGATTTCAGAGTTCAAGCAGCTATTTGTTTGAGTCAGGTGTGCTCTTGATTGGTTGGATCAGAAACCAGCTGCCACATGGCCCTTTGTGGAATAATTTGGACATGCCTGCTAGACACTGAGAAATCACCCAGACATGGGGAGAACATACAAGCCCGGGAAGGAGGGTCCAAGCTGGCCCGTCGAGCCAAACTCTTCTGTGTGGTGATGATTCCAAACCCCAAAGCAGTGGCCAGTTTCTCTCTTCTCATTATACTCTACTTTCCTTTCCCAGGCATGAAATGCAAGAGCTCAACTCCTTTCACTAGAAGTTATCACTTAATTCCCAAATCTCTGCAGTAGAGGTGGGGGACAAGTTATATGGACCAATAAATATGGACAATGAACAAAATGTGGCATTAAGTTCAAATACAACTTCCCCTTTTCAAGTGTATTATCAATGAGAAAAACAAGTTTTAAAAAATCCAAGGTACTAACATTTATGGCCTTTCTGCCACCTGGATTCCCCACTCTCTTAATTTATGTAGTAAGATGTCATTGTTATGGATTCATTTAGTACAGCAAAATAAAACCAAACCTGCAATTTTGCCTTTCAATGGTGGTTTAAATTTCCTTAGTTCTTTACACACCATCACTAAGAAAAAAGCCTGTCCTCTACCCAAACAGCTTAACTTCCCACCCGAGACACTTCCTTGTTCATCACAATCTAGTTGAGCATGTAGAAGCGTAAATGTTTATATGCGGTCACTGACACGGTCAGTTCTTCATAGGCGCTAAATGAAGCATCACATCATACCTTAGAAATGATGAGCTTAACGTTCAGGGACACGAGCAGTGAGTAAGACCTTGGGTATGAGGCTGCAGTGAGCTCAGTGTGTGTGTGTGTGCGTGTGTATTTATGAGTGTGTGTATGTGACTGCGTGTCATACTTAAAGACATGGCGTGGTGAGCTCAGTTGTTTGTTTGGCAGCAGTGGAGGCATTCCTTGGACAACTGCATGCACACTGAGGGAAGCTTCCAGACTGGATGTCCCAGACCACAACCAGAAATCACTATTGGGCAACTCCCACTGGGAACTGTCAGCTGCTCAGGCTGCTGGCAGCTGTTTGGGGGGGGTTGGTGTGGTGGAGGTGTTGGGGGTCCTGAGTGTACAGACTCAGAGAATGATGTAAGATGAGCTGAAGGTAATGATCAGCTGTGTATAGGAGATTATTAATATACGAGTTTTATACGGCCTGTATCAAGAAAACAAGGGTACATTTAATGCCAGCAGTAGAAAAATCTCAAGCAGAATCCCAAAACAAGACTTAGACTCTGGGTCATGGTAGCAGCTCCGTGAGGCCGTACTGAGACTAAATGCTAAAGTCAGCATGCCAGCATGATCACAGTGACAATGCTAACATGCTGATGTTGAGGCCCTTCAGCCGTGCTTGCTGCTGCGTTTACCGCACATCAGACGGCATGTTCTGGGAAGTCACAGAGGACAGAAAACGGGTCGAGTCTGCCAAACGTGAAGCTGGACTCTGTCATTCTGTTGCTGCCACTAAAAGAAAACAAATACAATATTCTGTATGAAGATTGTACCCATTTACCCTGAATCGGTCTGCAGAGCTACACTTTGTAATACATTTAAGCTATGTTTATCATTATACTATAAGCTTCACTTTTTGCCTCCCTGTGATCTAGCGGCCAATACACACCTGATGTGGGAGATTTTCCTCACAGGGTCTCAATACAAACTGTTGATGTAACCTTCAGGGAAATCAGACACACACAATATTCCATTTTTCTCCATTTTCTCATCCTTCTGACACAGTGAAAGGCATTGTGCACAGAACAAGCCAAAGGAAATAATGGGTTTCAGAGCACAGCGGTGCCATTGTCGCATTGTGTCTGGAAGGGCCTTGAGGCAGGTATAATGTTCGTATCAGCATAATTGCTAATTAGCACTAAACACAAAGTACAGCTGAGACTTATGTAAATATCATAAGTTTTCTAGGTATTTGGTCAAACCTGATAATTGCAATGTAGGGGAAATCAGGTGGTCACTATAGTGAATAGACCTCATTTTAAAGAATATCAGAACAAGATTGCTTGCTCTGGACCGGCCCACATTTCCATCACTAAAGCCATGCCAAAATGTAAAAAGACCTAGACAGAGAAAAGATTTAGGACACACCTTCTTATTAAATGTTTTTTCTTTATTTTTGTTATTTTCAGCGTTGTAGATCAATATTAAATGCACCAAAATTACAAATACATGGAATTATGTAATCAAAATCAAAGTTTTGCTTGATGACAGTTTTGCACAATTCAGTTACTCATTTAGATTCAGAAGGTTTTCAACTGGAAAGGTTTTCAGCCAGCAGGTGCTCCATGTCAAAAATTAATTTGGGGAATTACTTGCCTTCTCTGTTTGAGACCATTAATGCAATGACTGCTTTGAAAAATATAAAATATATATTATTTTTATCATCATTAATATGTATCTGCAGTGCAGAATTATTATACAAATAAACAAAAGACACTGAATGAAGTGGCACTGTGCATGAAGACACATATATACATGCTAGATACCACGATTGTGGGTAAATGGGAGCAAACTATTTGTAATTTGGATGAATTCAACTTGCAGCCATTTGTGAATCTGCCTGATGTATGCTCAAGAGACGTATTGGCATGACAAACTAATAGAGACCAAAATGTAACAGAGAGACAAAAATAGCAGCAAACTGAAAGCTGTGAAAACACCAACCAACATAATCAGCTTTGTATTGTTCTGCGCTACTAACAATGTATTAGATTAGGAAGAGGAAGATGTTTAATAAAACTGATATCTATAAAGTTGATATGCTAACACATGTCATACTAAAAGTGAAGGTCTGACTGACTTTGTATTTAGCACACAGACCTACACACAGAACCGCTTGTGTCATTCAGTCATGCCTCAAGGTTGAGCAGCTTATCAAGTTGTCATCTTTCTATTGGCCTGCTGAACTGACATTTTCCTCTTATCTCTCTACCCACTCCTCTCCACTCTTCTCCACTCCTCACCTCTCCACCAGGTCTGCTGGAGGATGAGCGTCTGGCCAGTGCCCATCAGGCTGAAGCCTTCACCAGACAGATCCAGAATCTACAAGGTATCATCTTAAGAAAAACACTCAGTAAACCGAAACAATAACCAGGAAACAGGAGGACTGAATGGAAAATACAAATCAGATATTGCATTTTTACATTTCTCATGTTTGTCAATACTTTAAATCAATGCTGATTTCTCTGTTAGCTGCCAGTAAAGAACAGTTTGTTAGCATAAATCAATACCACCTCCGTGTTGTATGTCACTGTATGGATTTCTATTTTCCCAATAGCTCTCTAATGAATACTCTCAGAAAGTGCTTCATAAGTATGTTGGGATGTGATTGACGTGAACATGTTTAATGGCTCCCATCATTTGGCTTATTGATCTGGAGGCATTGGCTTTTTTCTTTTAAAATTGCATTTCACGTAAAGAAATCATTCATGCTGAGGAACAATTATTCTTCAGAAAGATGAGATGAAGGAGATTTTTCTCTGTTCTCAGAACCAACAGAGTGCAGAAAAGACAAAAAAAAATGGAATAATGACTCAGACTACAGGAAGGAGAAAAATAAATGAAGAAAAATGGAAAGAAAGGAAACCCAAATGCAATTATGACACAAAAAGAGACAAAGAAACACGGGAAAAGGAGCAGCAGAGCAATGCTTATAAAGCGTCAAGTTATTTTGAGTCAGTTGGTGGAATGCCAATCTATTTTGTGACGCACGCAAAAATTATATTTGAACTTTTTAGTCAAGTTTTTATGGGTTTTATTGGTTATTATGGCTCTTATTGATGTTGTGGTGAGAGGTAGAGAAGCTCTCCCATTCCTGAAAGCACTAAACTAATAATCAAACTGAATCTGACCCTGAGAAAGAAGGTCGGTTACCGTCAGTTACATCAGCTCCTCTTTCGAACAGTTCCCACACACATACACACACACACACACACACTATGTTACGTGCACATACAGGAGCACGCCTCCCACACACAAACACATGCAGGATCACTGTTGCAAAACCTCAGGTAAGGCACACACACACACACACACACACACACACACACACACACACACACACACACACACACACACAGACCCATAATGATTCTGCAGTCTCACCCACACATCCCCATAAAATACTAAAACACTCTCCTCCTCCTCCTCTCCCCGTAGCCCAGCTGCGTTCTGTGCAGGAGGAGATGGACAGCCTGGAGGAGGAGAAGGAGAGCGAGCTGGCCGAGGCCCAGGAGGAGCTGCGCGTTGCTCAGGAGGAGGTGCTCCTGCTCCAACAGGCGGCAGAGGAGGCGGCAGCAGAGCGGGAGAATGACATCGCCTCGCTGCAGGAGGAGCTGTGTCGCCGGCGGGCCGAGCTGCAGCGCCTCAGCGACGAGACCCAGGAGTACGAGCTGGAGATCACCACGCTGAGAGCCGAGATCAGCATGAAGAGCCAGCGCAGGGAGGCGGAGAGGAGAGAGGGTGAGGGTGGAGGAGCAGGGAGAGGGGAGATTAAGTATAAAGAGAAAACACAAAGGTGACAGGAATAAATGGACATTTGAAAGATGGAACATGTTTTAGTAGTTTGCACACACCCCTTCTCCTCCCTTACAACATTGTTTTACTTGTAGTTCATCAAAGTTAAAATACAATAAGTCTGATTTCACACCTCATTTTTACACCTTGTGTAAACAGCCATCAGTGAGAGGACCGTCTCTGCGTGCACAGGGGAATTTATCCAGCTCAGTCCTTGCACAAATAGCCCATGATCAGTCTTTGTGACTGATCTGAAAACAAAGCATGATGTTATGGATGTTCTTATTCCCAGCTCACATCATGTTAGCGTCCCGCAGTCAAGCGCATAAATCATTTGTGGGGTTTAATAAATATTACATATTACAAATGCGATTGCTAGAGTGTTGCAAGGGGAGTGGTGTGTGTCTGTGTGTGCATGCGGATGTGTGTGTGTGCTTTTAGGATACCAGCGACATGAAGTCATGAGGGGGAGGGACACACACTTCTAACACATGATATCATCGCTGGGCTCTGCAGCTGAGCCTCGGGTGGGACTGAGGGAGTTCATATTATTTCATCGTTGGTTGTTTCATGAAAACATCGCCCAAAATTTATTTCATATGTGTGCACAATTTAACTCACAGCAGGCGTTCATTTTAAACGACTAGTTTTTCATTTTGTGCTTTCTTGCTGGCAAAATGTGGTTTGATGGAAAATGTGTGTGCGGTGGTTTAACCAAGAAACAGTCCAACACATAACCCTGCATACAACAGCAGATTGTTGTTTTTACAGGTTTTTGTACAAATTTAACCGAACCTACATAATAGTAATGATTATGCATTTTATTTGTATAGAACTCAAGGGAAAATCGGAAGCAAGAAAATGTGTGGACAAAATATCAACCTCAACTTAGTGCAGTTTAAGCAAAAACATTAATAAACAATAACAATATATGTATTAGAGAAAGGAGTAGGACCAATCGGACTAACTCTTTTATAGGTTTAAAGCCGGTTTAAATAGGTTGGTTTTGAAAGATGGACGTGAGGGAGAAAGTCTGAGGTGTTTGGGGACAGAGGTCCAGAGTGAATGGGCAGCAATGGAGTATAAGTATATCTTCATAAGTGAGCTTTGGAGGTACTAAAAGGTGGATTTTGTTCTTATTTAATAGAGCCAGGCTGGCTGTACCCACATGACCAGATGTGGGAGGTAGATTCATCTTTAACTGATAGATGTGAGACTTATATCAAGTTTGTCATCTAACAGGAAAGTGCATTCATATAAAACTATTCCTTCAGTACCATATTTTATTCTATATATGTTGTTCTAATGTTAAAAGCTCAAGCAGAAACATTAAAGGGACAGTTTATCCCCAAATTGAAAATACATACATTTTTTCTTACCTGTAGTGCTAGTTATCTAGTCTAGTTTGTTTTGGTGTGGGTGTTCAATCATAGACATGTCTCCCTTCTCCAAGTATAATAAGGCACTCTCAAAAGCAAACTCAAATGTCCCTTTAAAGATGAGCTCATCTGACCTACCTCCTCTTTAATATCTTCCCGTCTGACCTGCCTTGTTCCGTCAGGTGACGTAGACCTGCTGAAGGAGGAGTGCCGTATGCTGAGGGAGGAGTGTCAGACCCTGAAGGAGGACAACAGACGTCTCTCCGAGAGGCTGCAGCTGCTGCAGAGACAGAGGACATGGTGAGAGGTCGATGGCTGCTCACTCATCAGCTGTGCTTACTGGATCAGCTGGAGGGGGGACCCTCTGGAATACTACCCTGCGTCACAGCCATTCACGTCATGTCTCATTTAGTTAAAGACTGGCCACCTGTTTAATTACGGCTGTAAAGCTGTTACATCATACAAGGGATTACACTTAAGGGTCAGAACCATTAGTTTATTAACTGATCAGGACATTAACAGAAGATTAATCAACAACAACTTGGAGATTAAAGTTAACTGCTGAACCTGAAGTGATAGTCGGGTTGTATGAGGTACTTATCCACAGTTCTGCTTTAGGTTATACACTGGATAATTACCTCATGCAACCCCACTTAAAAAAAACTGAACTGTCCCTAAAAAAGAACTCCCACAAGATCTATTTAGTGGCTGTTCACATGATCTTCCTCAGCAGATGGGGCACTGGGTATATTCCATCTGCTCAGGAATATGTGATGCACAGAAAAGCAAAAGATAACTTTTATTTATAGCACTGTTCAAAACAGAAATAACACAATGCTTTACGGGAGGAGGAGCAGGGATAAAGTGAGATAAAAGAGACAGAGAAGATAATATAACAAGAAGAAATTTCCCACAGAGTAACAGTTTGAAGCCAGGAAAAGGCTTTGATTCTCTGAGACTTTGTGGTAAGCTGTTTTTAAATGACCAAAAAAGCTCCTAAATGGAGCTTATGGTGCAACAACTTCAAGATGATGATTTATCAAATTGAATTTATCAAGCAAAAATGCCAAACATTCTCTACTTCCAGCTCTGTTTTCCTTTGAAAAGGTTTTAATAATAAAAAATTAAGTTTGGTTTTGGACTGTTGGTCAGACAAAACAGGCAATTATATTGTGCTGCGTCTTTTTCATTATTTTCTGACATTTTCAAGGCTTAACAATTAACTGATAATATATTTAAACTGAATCATTTGATTACTTAAAATGAAAATAATCTTTAGCTGTGTCCTATTACAAGGCTGGCTAGATACATATGGCGGCAATAATGAAAAACCAATGTCTCCATCAGTAATCAGGCTTTGTGTCTGACATGATTTCTGCATATTATGTGTGACAACACAAATGTTATCAAGCTCTGTGGTTATCCCGTTAAACAGCATAGCAACTATGTTTATGTGGAGCTGTGATTGAGGAAGTTATCAGCCCTTTTAAGCCCATTTTTAAGTGTTCAGCTGAAATTGAAAGTATTGAAAGTGCATTTTTCTTTCCGTCCAGCTCCAGCGTCTACCTGTCACTGAAAGAGGAAGACGCAGAGGGCACAGAGGGGAAGGAGATGGAGACCGGCTCAGATGAGGTCATGACAGAGAGTTACATGACCATGGCGCAGTCCGGGAACTGTCGCCTGGTGGACGCCTCCATCCAGAAAAATATTTCATTTGACGGCAAGCCCATGACACCAAGCGGCTGGAACGGAGGCATCGGGGAGATCTTCTCCCTGAGGGAGCAGCTGAAGCAGGCAGAGGAGAAGGCCTCACAGGTTCAGAGAGAGGTACGATGCCCCGGGAGATGATCGAAAATGAATAAAACATGGACAGATTTGGGTCAGCTTTTATTAGCATGATGTACAGAGGGCTGCGAAAGTACATATACAGTAATGAAAAACAAAACGTGTGCACAAAACGTACTTTATCGATTACACAGACATATCAATAA
>JAOWBC010000049.1:5635730-5651159 GCA_028566105.1 Hypoplectrus providencianus | reverse complement strand
ATTTATCCATGTGGAGAGCAGTCACACACACACACACACACACACACACACACAGACACACACACACACACACACTTTTATACACAAACATTCACCCATCTCTGTCAGGTCAGGGGTCAGAACGACTCACTGGGGCTCCTCGCTGACAGCCCCGAGCCCTCAGCAGCTCCTGTGAGGTGAGGATTAACTCAGGAGGGATTTAGACATCAGACTGTGGTACAGATCGCTGATGTTACAAGAAAATGTTGTGGATATGTGTCACATCCAAAGCACAGGACTTTTACTTCACCAGAATGCCACCTCTAAGAAATATTTAACAGCTGAGGAGAAACTAGCGGCCTATAATGAAAAAAGCACAGGTGTTGTGAGATGATGAGTTATGGTTTAATTATACACCTGTAGGCAAAGCCACAATTCATACAGCAGGAAAGTTATTAAAACTTTGACAGAGTATTTTTCTGTTTTGGTGACTAATGATCCTGCCACACAGTTGAGTGAAATTCACAGGATGGCTGAGGCTTTGGCCGGCGGACAGTGAAGGCCACAGTGTGTCCACCTCACTGTTTGTCTCAAGGGCAGGCTCAAATCTCAGGAGTCCTGGTGATCACAGGAGGGCAAAGTTCAGGATAACAGATATCACCTCAAAGCCTGCAGAGTTTGTGTGTCCAGCATATTGTGTTTTGGACTTAATATGTTGGTGTGTGTCTGGCACTGAGTCCCAGCTGTGCAGACACACACCAGGTCAGACTGTTTTGACAGAAACAGGGCGTGATAATAGAAGTCCTGGTATTTTCCTTCCTGGCACTGTCTTCCTCTGTGCAGCTTTAGTGGGTCGATGCAGCCCGCTTAAGATAATGTCTCAGTCTCATTACAGTGACCCAGAGACACTAAAAAAATCCCTGCAGGCTTAGTCGCACATGTGTCACAGTGTGTAACTAGACACCATTTGATGGATGTCTCTTTGAGCACACAGTTGCCCTTAAATCCGGACACGGCAGGATCAAAACCACACAGTGCCACGCCGTGCCACCTGCCCGCGCCAGTCAAACGGTGACACATCAAACATTACCCTCTGATAGGAGGCACTCATCTGTGCAAAGATAAATAGTCCCAATAAAACAGTATTGTGATAAACAACTGGCATCATATTGCCTTCGTTATTAAAGCCTAACGGAATTAAGTGGAGTGTATCAAACAAGATTAGTCGATAAAACATCAAAATCAAACGCTCCTCAGAGGTTCTTTGGTTTAAATGGCTAGATTTCCAAATTGAGGTGGATTTGAAACGGCTTATTTGACAAACTTTTCCTCAGAGAACTTCGGGAAATGAGCTGCGTGCCCACTGTCAATGAATCTAATCTCTCCACCGTTTTGATTTATCACACTCCAGCGCTACAAGTTTTGGACGTAATTGAAATCCAAGTGGTGTTTATGCAGAGAGGGATCCACTTCCACATATCCTCAGCTGTCACTGTCTTCAGAGTGCCATTGTGACTGGATGACAGATTGTCAGGGGTCCTCAGCCAGACAGCTGTCTGAGAGAAAGGGGCTCGGGGGAAGCAGTGAGGAGCATTAGATTCTTGTCTCCTCAGCAGTCAATCATCATTGTTTATATTTCTGGTCACTCTGCAGAACAGCAAGGAATACTGTTTTATATAATGCTCTTATGTATAGACTTTAGGTCTTATGCTTTCAGTTTTGGGTGCCCGTATGAGTGATTGCAATAAAGAGAATCCAGACTAATTTACCACTAGATTGCATAAATCATCCCAGAAGGGAGCCATGAAAATACAACCAGTGTACCAACAAAAGTGCTGAACATTATGTAAACTTTTTGGAAGTTTTAAATCCTCATGAACACATTTGTCTCTTCTGTCCAAATCCAGATAGCAAAGCCATTGTGGACGGGAATCTAAAGCTGATCCTGGGTCTTATCTGGACTCTCATCCTGCACTACTCTATCTCCATGCCCATGTGGGACGACGAGGATGATGAGGAGACTAAGAAGATGACCCCCAAACAGCGCCTGTTGGGCTGGATACAGAACAAGGTGCCCCAGCTGCCCATCCACAACTTCAACCGTGACTGGCAGGACGGCAAAGCCCTGGGAGCTCTGGTCGACAACTGTGCGCCTGGTAAGAAATGTGCAGGACCTTCACTGAGTCTAGAGGCCGGGGCGGAGCAAGTGCTGAGTCAGAAGACGTGCTGTGCCTGCTAAAAGCCTTGTTGTATGTGGCGGTTGTCCTTGGTTGCTATGGAGGCTGAGGTCAGGCATGTGTCAGTCAATGTGTGTGAAACCGTATCACCTTCTCAGGAGATTCTGTCTCCTTTGCTCCTCATTTAGAAATGAGGTCTCTATACTCTCTCGCACATTGTGCAACACACACACACATCCAGATTCAGATCTCAGACAGTGTAATCTATCTCTGGAGAGCAGGTAGTGTCAGTGCGTTGTAGAGGGGTTGCTGATGGCCGGGGGACGTCCCTGCCAGCTGTCCCACAATGACTGAAGCTTTCACTCTTACTGTTTCAGCCCCGAGGCCCAAGCTCAGGCTTTAGTGTTTATAGCCTTGCTGCTACACAACACCCCCAAATTTGGGCACCATTCCTCCTCTTCTGTCAAGGGGGATGCTTGGCTCTGCATCAAAATGCAGAGTTATCTGTCACAGGGAGGTGCCTAAGCCACGGATCCAAAGACCACGAGGCCACAGTTTGAGTTTCTGCCAGTTCAGGCTTCTGCTTCCAGCACCGAACATTAGAGAGTCCTCGTCCTCGCTGTGCTTCACAGAGAAAAAGGTGGAAGAGGAGTGCAGAGCAGTGTGTTTAACTGTGTTTATATGAGCCATTGATCTGCCGAGATGTATCTTTCAAACACTGTGCTGCAGCACTGACCATACAAGGTTCTGTTGTTTCATCAGCTAACACCCAAACAGAAGGCTAACTGACGAAACTCGCTCTGTTCGGAAACACAAAAACTTCCTTTTTAATTCAAACAGCAACGGACAAAAAGTTAATTGGCTTGACAAGGAAAATATTCTACTGAGAGGCTTTTCCGTTATAGAATATCCACTATTTTCTTCCTCCTTTGGTATTACTGTGATGTTGAATAATCAACTACATGGCTATGGATTTACTCTGGAGCTGACTCACTTTGAAGCGCGCTGATTTCCCACAGACACATTATGAAGGCCCACCCTGCTGCCTCCCCACTGACATGTGCTGTTCTGCGCGCTCCTCCCTTGCAGATGCATGTAAACTCAACCCTGTTAATATAGTGGGTCCGTGTCCACATTAATTGGATAATAGTATTCTACAGTGTGCCTGCATGGGCCTTTTGAGTGAGTAGCCATCGCCAACACTAATCCAATTTAGGCATTAGCAGCAGTGAAGAAGCTAGCTTTAGCCACAGTGAAAGCACCACAGCGTCTCGGTGTTTGAACAGTTAAGAGGGACCTCTATTGTCACACGTAGTGCTTTTCACAGGAGCAGAGCTGTGTGGGTAAGGTCACGCCACGTTGTAGTTGGAGGTGTTAGACAGATAGTAGTGACAGCCCAAGTGGCCTTATTATAGCGCCAGTACTGACTGCATTTATCTGTGCAGAAATGTCTAATCATCCTGTTTGCTTTCCGTTAGGTTTGTGTCCTGACTGGGCAGAGTGGGACCCAAACCAGCCCGTGCAGAATGCCAGAGAAGCCATGCAACAGGCTGACGACTGGTTGGGTGTGCCTCAGGTAAGAAACATTATAGATAGATGTCAGTCAGAGTGTTGTTTTTGGTTTGCTTTAGCTCAGCTTGGTGTCAGATGAGTGGAGTTGTTCTCACAGGACAATAAGAGAGGAGCAGATGTCTCTACTTTTGATTGGCAACCAAGTTTATTGTCAGTGGAGAGATATTCAGCAGGCACCATCATTTCCAAGCAATTAAAAGCAAGCACTAAGACGCTTTTGCAAACATGCCGCACTGCATGTACGTACACCTGTGAGGCAGCACTCGCCTGAAAAGGCAGTACTGTGTGTAATATGGAGCCCAGTGTTTTTCCAGGGAGATCATGCTGGAGGGTCTCATGAAATATTTAATACCCACCTCACTTCTAATATTTCCATTTACTTTATTGTAGCTCTCAGTGAGTGAGTTTGTAGGAGTTTTATTTAGTAGATTGGTGAGTTTGTGGGGGTGTGAGATTTCTGAACACCTCCCGAGCCAGCCCCTGAAACAGAGGTGTAAATATGCCTGTGCTCATCAGAATAACAATGTGAACCGAGCCATAGTGCAATATTTCCAGTCCCGTTTGTAAGACTCTGAGTCTCTGTATTGTAATGTGCACTATGCAGGTTGTTTACATGTTTGTCCAAGGCACGGGGTTAGCTGTTCTCCATGAGGCTTAGCATTGGTGAGATAGCCAGGGGGTGTATGTCATGGCTCTGCAGGCCTGGGGGCTGGAGTACAGTGTGGTTGTGTTGTTAAGGAGATGTGGGAAAGGTCTGGATCAGGATAAATCCCCCCCTGGCTGGCTTATTTAGGGCAACAATCCTTAACCCTGCTGTCCTGGGGTTAAATATAACCAGCGTGGAGAATGGCTTTGTGCCACAGTGTGATAGACAGGCAAACAAGTGCCGGGAGGGAGGAAGAAGTCAGAGGTGCGGGGGAATAAATAAATTTAATCCTTATTAAATCCCATTGCGCTATGCTTAATAAAGAGAAGGTTGTATTAAGACTCAGCCATACCCTTCTCAAAGCTGAACTTTATCCGTTATGTGACTAATTTCCTAATGAAAACCCAACCAGTTTTTCTCACACATTTTAACCTCTCCTTTGCCTGTGCCATAGGTGATTGCCCCTGAGGAGATCGTGGACCCAGATGTAGATGAGCACTCAGTGATGACCTACCTGTCTCAGTTCCCCAAGGCAAAGCTGAAGCCCGGAGCTCCTCTCAGGCCCAAACAGCTCTTCCCAAACAAGGCCAAAGCCTACGGACCTGGTGGGTGGCCGAATAGTAGCCATGACCAGCAAAGGTTCACACCAGTTCATACAAAGAGTACAAGTATCACCACCCCCTTCATCTCTGTATTTATATCACAGGTATTGAGCCTCATGGCAACAAGGTGCTGCAACCAGCTGTGTTTACTGTGGAGACTCTGGAGGCCGGCAGCGGTGAGGTCCTGGTCTATGTGGAGGATCCTGAGGGACACAAAGAGGAGGCAAGTTATTTCCAGATCTTAGCACACTGCCTGCGAGCCGACTCAGATAATCCTGCTAAATTCTAAATTGTTTGTGTGTGGCATTTAATCTTTAATCTTACCCTCTCTCCCTTGTTCTCCAGGCTAAGGTTAAACCCAACAAGGACAAAAACAGAACCTACACTGTCACCTATCTGCCGAAAGTTGAGGGTGTTCACAAGGTAAGACGGAGTCCACACATCCCTCAGCACAAGGCAGAAAACTACCTTATTTAAAGCTGTGTTTAAACTTTGTCTGTTTTTTTTTAATTTTAGGTGAAAGTGTTGTTTGCTGGTCAGGACATTGACAAAAGCCCCTACACTGTGAATGTAGCGAAGGATATGGGCGACCCCAGCAAAGTCCATGCCAGAGGACCTGGCCTGGATGCTACAGGCAATGTGGCAAACAAACCCACCTACTTTGACATCTACACAGCTGGTGAGTGTGAGAAATTCACTTTACACAGTGCCATGTACACACACACACACACAGCAGAAATGTGATCCGATGAAGGCCTTTTAGTGTTTTTAGACAAAGTCAAAAGAATCGTTTGGAATTTGTTAGAGAGACTGAAACTCCAGCATCTACTCTGACCTGAAATAATTGGTCATTTTCCTGTCACACTCCAGGTGCTGGTAATGGAGACGTCAGTGTGGTAATCGTCGATCCTCAGGGCAAAAAGGACACAGTGGAGCTCATCCTGGAGAATAAGGGCGACAGTGTTTTCCGCTGCACCTATCGTCCTGTGATGGAAGGGCCTCACACCATCCACGTACTGTTTGCAGGCCAGGAGATCCCCAAGAGCCCGTACACTGTCAACATCGCAGAGGGTGAGCCATCTGTCTGGGTTGTAAATTACTGTCAGACAAATCAGATTTCTTATTATGCTGTTAGTGTCAGGGTGGTCTATCCATCACAATCAACACTCATTCTATTTTCCCTGGGAATAGCCACCCAATATAGACCATAACCCTGCCTATCTGTCATTCTAGCTCCACCCGTTCCTCCACCCGTTGCTCCTCCCACGGGAGCTCCACTGCAGATAGTCCCTCAGTCAGTGCGCACCCCTCCTGGAGTGAAGGGTGGGAAGGGGGTACCCCCCCAAAAAGCTGGCCGCCCAAGTTAGTATGGTTTGCTGGGAGGAGCCTGTGCCCATTGCTCAGCCAGACCCCCCAAACCTCTCCTGTGCCGCGCCCTGCACATGCCCTCTGTGCTTTTTTCTGAGATCTAGGGTGCCGCGGCTCAGCGCCGTGCTTGGTCGCCTGCTCCATTTTCTTTCGTTCTGTAGCTTGATGGTTTTGTTATGTTCAGAGGGAGATGAGATGCAATGTTGTACAAATAGTTTACAGATTGTCCCACTTTGCATTTCCGTCTACTTTGTTCTTCTCTGTTAAATATCTTTGCTTGTGCTGTTGACATGTTTGTTTTTATCACATCTAAATTTGCATCAGCCAGCATTCGGTTTAAGCCTGCAGTCAACATTTTGGAGTGACTGACTGAAATGTTGACAGATGCTCCCTCGATGCTCTCAAATGTGTCAATATCCCATTCAACAGTATGCACTTTGTGTTGTATGTGCTGCAAAAAGCATCATTCTCATTTGCAGGTTCTGTCAGTCAAGCTTTAAGGAATCCCACTTGAATTGGATATTCGAATGTCTTTGCTACTAACATTGCTGTCAAAACTGCTGGCTACTCTCAGCTTCCGTCTGCTCTTCTAAATATTTCTCTCTCTCACACTTGTTGTTGTTGTTGTTCCTTTCAGCCATAAACCCAAATGCCTGCAGAGCTACAGGCAGAGGCCTTCAGCCTAAAGGCGTGAGAGTGAAGGAGGTTGCAGACTTCAAAGTTTTCACCAAGGGAGCTGGCAGTGGATCGCTGAGCGTCTCAGTCAAAGGACCAAGTGAGTCAGACAGCTCCCTCCTCTCTGCACCACTCCCCCTCGTACATTTTTAGAATTATTCACTTTGTTTGGGTGTCTGAAGAGTAGCATTCACATAGGCATATGATAAACAAAATGCATGAAATGTCTGCTCAAAAGAATCCATATTGACTGTATTATTCATTTCCAGCCGGAGCAGAGGAACAAGTAAAAGTGCGAGATGCTGGAAATGGCGTGTATGAATGTGAATATTACCCCCTAAAGCCTGGTAAATACACAGTCAGCATCACCTGGGGAGGCCAACCCATCCCACGCAGGTAGGGGTCTATTGCTGCCTTTAGCAACTCATTAACAATGCACATTCACATCTGCACTTGGTAAAATTGTTGGATTTTGTGTGCTGCAGCCCCTTCGAAGTGGAGGTGGGTGAGGAGGCAGGTTTTCAGAAGGTGAGGGCCTGGGGTCCTGGTCTGAAGACTGGCATGGTGGGAAAATCTGCTGACTTTGTGGTAGAGGCCATCGGCACTGAAGTTGGAACTCTAGGTGAGTCGAGTGATGTCTTCTGTTATTGAAGAAAAGTTTTTTTCTTAAAATGTGCTCTGAATGTGAATGGCTTTATACTTTGGGTTTTTAGGTTTTTCCATCGAAGGCCCATCTCAAGCAAAAATCGAATGTGATGATAAGGGTGACGGCTCCTGTGATGTGCGCTATTGGCCCACCGAGCCCGGTGACTATGCTGTCCATGTCATTTGTGATGACGAGGACATCAAGGACAGCCCCTTCATGGCCCACATCCTTCCTGCTGCCAATGATGTCTTCCCTGAGAAGGTAATTCCCAGTCTCTGAATTATATACCATGAAGCAATTTGCTGTGTGACCCAATTTGATTCAAGTAAGACGCACGAAAACAACTAAATGTTGCAGGTGAAAGCTTTCGGTCCAGGCCTGCAGCCAACTGGCGTTGTTGTGAACAAACCAACTGAATTCACCATCGATGCCCGCATGGCTGGGAAGGGTCAACTCAAGATTTATGCACAGGTATGCAGAGCAGCAGTTTGTGAAAACTTTGTTATTTATTAATAGGAATGCCATTTATATTGCATGTACAGACCAGAGCTGACATACTTTTGTACCCACTAAGGACGCTGAAGGCTGCACCATCAACATCAAGATCACTGACAAGGGGGATGGCACGTTTCTGTGTGTGTACACCCCTGTCAAGCCCATTAAACACACCATTATCATCACATGGGGGGATGTCAATGTGCCGAACAGCCCCTTCAGGGTAAGCCCCATGAGGCCATGTACGCACACAAACACAAACATAGCTATTCTGCTCTTTAAATTCAGTCAGTTTAATATGATGGTCCTCCACAAATTATGGAAAAAGTAAGAGGACTGCAGCAGTTGTACTTGAAGCAACTGATTTCACCTCAAGTATACTTTGAATTCATTAGGTGCTGGTTGGAGAGGGTTGTCATCCAGACAGAGTTAAGGTCTATGGGCCTGGAGTGGAGAAGACGGGGCTCAAGGCTAACGAGCCGACATACTTCACGGTAGACTGCAGTGAAGCAGGTCAAGGTGAGCATGTACGAGGAGATGCTGTGGGTGGTTACAAAAACACTTCTGAGTTTAGTTGACTCTTAATGAAATTAAGTGGATGTTGGAAAAAATTGCAAAGCAAAGGATAGCAGAATAAGAAAAGCTGCACAGTTTATCTGAAAAAGTTGAGGAAAGTTTTCGAAATGCACTTAAAATGAAGCTCAAGGCAGTGGAGTGACAGCTTGTATTTATTCAGATCATCTACTTTTAAATGACCTTCTTGAACTGTGCTCATTGCTATGCACCATTAGGGGACATCAGCATTGGAATCAAGTGTGCCCCGGGGGTGGTTGGCCCTGCTGAGGCTGACATCGACTTTGACATCATCAAGAATGACAATGACACCTTCACTGTCAAGTACACTCCCCCCGGAGCAGGACGCTATACCATCATGGTGCTGTTTGCTGACCTGGTAGGAAAACAGTTTCCAGTGTACTAGGGAACAAAAAGTTATGCCAAATTTTCTTTTTTTTTAAACATTTATTTAATCTTGAATCATTTATTAGCATTATTTTATGATTGGCTTTGTCAGGAAATTCCCATCAGTCCTTTCAAAGTCAAAGTGGATCCTTCCCACGATGCTGGTAAAGTGAGAGCAGAGGGCCCCGGACTCAACAAGACAGGTGAGATCCACGAGCACCAAAAACCAGAACACATAGAAATGCACATAGATCCCGTTTTACACCACCAGGTCTGGTTCATATCTGATTTGTGCACCTATTTTCAAATAATTTCAAGCATACAGACTCAAATTAATCAGTTCAAGAGTCTGAAAAGTTGGTTACCAGCCTGAACTTAAATAATAACACATAAACCTTATATTAAAAAACCTAATAACCAAACAATAGTGGCCATGTCATATTCTACAGTTTAGAAAATGAAGGATGAAATAGTTTTCATTGTCTTCTTATCATTTATTGTTAGTCAGTGCTTTTATATGTAATATCCCAATGAAGGCTTTCATCTTGTATGACTTGTGTCTCAGAACTCTATGAGCATATCACAAAAATGATTTAACATGGTGCTTTAGTATAATTCTTTCTGGAGAAACTCTGATGCAAATCTCTGCTGATTAAATCAATGAATTGACCAAATAGTCAACAAAGTCCTAGGTGTGTTACTCATTGATGTCATAGTAGTGATGTGGTTGCCTGGGACCGGTAGCACCAACACAACATGTGTGTGTTTCAGGAGTGGAGGTGGGCACTCCAACCCACTTCACCATCTACACAAAGGGAGCTGGTAAGGCCAAGCCTGAGGTGCATTTCGCAGCATCAGGCCCAGGGGAGGCAGTTCGTGACTTTGAGATCATCGATAACCACGATTACTCCTACACTGTCAAGTACACGGCTCTTCAACAGGTACAGCAGGCCTCAGTGTGGAGCCCATCAGAACATTAACAGAGATCCTTCATCAAATACATCAATGTTCATTCTTCCTCTTGTGTCTTTTCAGGGCAACATGGCAATTTCAGTCACTCATGGAGGAGACCCCATTCCAAAGAGCCCCTTCCACATCACAGTAGCACCAGCTCTGGATATTGGAAAGGTGAAAGTGGAGGGATTGGAAACCAGTAAGTGACTTAAACACACGTTGACATTTACCAAATAAAAATATGGAATTGCAAAGTTTGAAGTGTTTACTGTTATTTTTTCTTGCAGAAGTGGAGGTTGGAAAGGATCAGGAATTCACCGTTAACACAAAGGGTGCTGGTGGGCAGGGCAATGTGGGTGTGAAGATGACCTCACCCTCTGGCCGACCAATCCCATGCAAACTGGAATCAGACAAAGCCAAAGGCACTCACAGTGTGAAGTATATTCCCCCAGAGGAGGGGCAGTACAAGGTTGATGTTAGCTATGATGGCAACCCGGTGATGGGAAGCCCCTTTGGGGTTGAAGCAGTGATGCCTGCTGATCCTTCAAAGGTAAAAGTTCATGAAAGCTGCATGTAGTTCTTCACTTTGTTCATATTTGAACCATAGCATAGAAATATTTTATGTTTTGTATACCACATCTCAAAAACAAGCCTGACTTTTGCATCACAGGTGCGAGCTTTTGGCCCAGGCCTGAAGGGAGGCATTGTAGGGAAACCAGCTCCATTCACTATTGACACAAAGGGAGCTGGTGCAGGAGGGCTGGGCCTGACTGTGGAGGGTCCCTGCGAGGCGAAGATCGAGTGTCAGGACAATGGTGACGGCACATGCTCAGTGTTCTACCTGCCCACCGAGCCTGGGGAGTACGACATCAACATCTTGTTTGCTGAGAAGCACATCCCTGGCTCGCCCTTCAAAGCGGCAGTGCGCCCAGCATTGGACCCTAGCAAGGTGACAGCCAGCGGGCCAGGCCTGGAGAAGGCCAAGGCGGGCGAACCAGCCACCTTCACTGTGGACTGCACCCGAGCAGGCGATGCTGAGCTCACCATTGAGATAGTATCAGAAACCGGGGTCAAGGCAGAAGTGCACATCCAGAAAACTGCAGAGGGAACCTTCTCTGTCACATACATCCCACCCTTCCACGGCGCACACACCATCACGATCAAGTATGGTGGCCAGATGATTCCCCAGTTTCCCAAGGTCCTGCAGGTGGAGCCCTCTGTGGACACCAGCGGGGTGCATGTGTATGGGCCAGGAGTGGAGCCCAGAGGTAAGGAGACCAAGAACCTCAGCTCAAGTCCCCCGCCACTCAAAAATGTGTTTTACTGATGTTTATACCCCCTCAAACCTCGGACCATGATTATAGTGAATTGTATCCCTGCAATGCCTTTTTTTCGCACCTCTCTAAAGGGGGACAATAATTCAAACAAAATATTTATCATATCAGAGTATTTTTTACATACATAAGAGCAATATCACCCTGGGCTTTACTGTATTAGGTGCAGCCAGAGAAAGTAGTGCTTTGCTTATTTCAAGAAGATAAAAGGAAAAAAGGTTTTATTATGCCAAGTCTTAAAATGACTGAGCTCACTTGGTTTTTCTTCTCATCTTCAACTAAACACCTGAAGGGCTTTTTCTGTTTCTAGGGGTCCTCAGAGAGGTGACAACCCACTTCATTGTTGATGCTCGTGCCCTCAACAAGGTTGGAGGAAATCATGTGAAGGTTCACATTATCAGCCCCTCCGGCACAACCACTGACACCTACATCACTGACAAGGGAGATGGCACCTACAGAGTGGAGTACACAGCATTCGAGGACGGTAGGAGAGAAAATATTACCCTATTTCAGTTAACAGTGTGTGTATTTAAAGGATCATGCACTGGAGAGGCACAGACCGACAGTGATTGAAGCAATATCAATGTCAAATTTGTACCATTAACAAACCCAACCTGCTGCAGATAGATATAGGATTTAACAGAGGATGGCTGTCTGAAAGAGAGCACACAGACAGACGGAGAAATCACTAACAGGTGCTTGTGTGGGGCGCCATTTGGGAATAAAGCAGGAGAGTGGGAAAAGAAAGAACGAGAAAGAGAGGGGTATAAATACAGAATGATTCAGTGGAGCAATGATGTGAGGGGCAGAGAGCAGGGAGGCAGAGAGGCAGACAGCCTCTGTTTTATAAATAGTGTGCTCGGGAACAGAAGCTCTTAACCAGGCAGGTATGTGTGCTGAAGCCTGCCTGCACACAGCCATACAGCAGGGGAATGACAGGGGATATTAATAGAGACCTATAACACAAAGCAAAGAGATCACAGAGCACTTCTCCACCACCAGACATGCTCTAATATCATAGCAGTGCTGCTGGGAATCTGGCATATAGGCCTACTGAGAGGGCTCTGTCAGAAAAATGTTGTAACAGAATAATGAATAGGGAACAGATGTAATACCTTGTATGTTCACCAGTGCGTCTGCGCTCTAGATGGCGTCTTTTATAAATAAACAGATGTTTATCTCCCTAAAAGGGAATTTGTCTGGCTCATAATTAAAGGCAAGCTGCAATAACAGAAAATGTTTGCTTGCTTTCAGAACATTCAGGCAGAGAGGTACGACATCAGCTGCTGAACTGATGTATCTGTTTGTGTGCAGGAATCCATCTGATCGAGGTGCAGTATGATGAAGCACCGGTACCCAAGAGTCCCTTCAGAGTGTCTGTGGTGGAGGGATGTGATCCCACCCGGGTCCGTGCCTTTGGACCAGGTCTGGAGGGGGGAATTACCAACAAGCCCAACTGCTTTACTGTGGAGACAAGGTATTGTTGGAAGACATCTAAAGGAGCAACAGTGTTAATATGACTGAAACACGCAACTACAGAGCCTCTCAGAGAGCGCAGATTTCAACCAAGGTCAATGGTACATTCACATGATCCTTGGTCCTGTTTCCTGAGTTGGAAGGTCATATGTTATTTTTATTTCCCTGTTTTTGTATTGTATTGCTCAAAGCCTTTAAACAATAGAGCCAGAACAAAATGACTTTGTGCGCCATGAAATATGATGGGAAAACTATTTTTTCAGATTAGCCCAATGCCATTCGAATGCTACACAAAATGCCCCATTGTGTTTGCACAACACACTGATATTTGCCTTATAATGAAGAGTAAAGGAATTGGATCATTTCAGCCATTGCATACGATTGGGAACTTTCCCAGTTACTCTGATCGCACATGAATGCAGCACAAATCTTGCATTTCAATAAAAGTATCTGCCCCTTATTCAGATCTGCTCCTAAGTTTAATGGGTTCTTTCTTGGCCAATGTGTTACTCTTCTACCAAGGGCCAGTATGTTTTCCATAATCCAAAAAACACACCTCCTCAACTTGAGCTTAATTAAATGAAACTGTTGGCGTCCCTCTCAGGGGTGCTGGTACAGGAGGCCTGGGCCTGACCATCGAAGGTGCTTCAGAGGCAAAAATATCCTGCAAGGACAATAAAGATGGCAGCTGCAGTGTGGAGTACATCCCCTACACTCCTGGAGACTATGACGTCAACATTAACTACGGCGGTCAACCGATCCCTGGCAGTCCCTTCCGTGTACCAGTGAAGGACCCTGTGGACCCCAGCAAGGTGAAGTGCTCCGGTCCAGGTCTGGGTGCTGGAGTGAGAGCCCATGTTCCTCAGACTTTCACAGTAGACTGCACCAAGGCTGGACAGGCCCCTTTGGATGTCAAACTCTACGGCCCGACAGGTGAGGACATGCTGTTTGACTTTGAAAACCTTTGGAAAAAATTCAAGATGACAAATACCAGCAAGTTGGTAGCATATGATTATTTTGAAATGTCTTATTTCCAGGGAATGTGGAGCCAGTCGGTGTGAAGAACAACGGCGATGGCACCCACACAGTTCACTACACCCCGGCCCAGGATGGCCCTTACACTGTGGCTGTTAAATATGCAGAGCAGGAAGTCCCACACAGGTACAGTATAGGTTAAAAAAAACTCCACAAAGCCAGGCAGTATGTGCAGATATGTCTTAATTAAAGTTCCGCTCTGTCTGGCTGGATTTTAAAAAGAAAAGTGTAGTTCAGCAAATTTCCTGTTCCTATTTCTTTCTTTTGTAGCACCGGGCTTAGTAATTACACTTGATATTCTCTCCTTCTTCCACAGTCCATTCAAGGTAATGTCTCAGCCTGGGCATGACGCCAGTAAGGTACGCGCCAGTGGCCCCGGTCTAGACACAAAGGGTGTGTCTGCTAGCCTGCCAGTTGAGTTCACCATCGATGCTCGTGATGCTGGGGAGGGACTGCTGACTGTGCAGATTCTGGTGGGTTCAGCTACCTTTCACTCAGTGACTTTTTAACCATAAGTCACCATTTCAAATAACTTAATATTGTGTCTTGACAGGACCCAGAGGGCAAGCCAAAGAATGCGACCATCCAGGACAACAGGGACGGCACCTACACTGTCTCCTACGTCCCTGACTCCACAGGCCCCTACACCATTACCATTAAATATGGAGGAGATGAAATCCCTTATTCCCCGTACCGCATCCAGTCCCTGCCCACAGGAGACGCCAGCAAGTGCCGCGTCACAGGTTAGAAAACAGTTCTGGGTGGATTCGTAACTGTTCTAATGAATAAAAACAATATATTATACTTGTGGCATATATTTAAATTTAAAATGTGTATTTTTTTCTTTCTAGTTTCTATTGGAGGACATGGAGTGTGTGAGTAACAAAGGCTTTGTTTTTATTTCTGACACACATTGCTTGGAAATCTTCATGCATTTATGCAGCACTTTACACCATTATTCCCTCTCTTTCCTGAACAGCAAGTCTCCAGAAGCTGCAGACCTCAGAGGATACAGTTATCACAGTGGATGCCAAGGCTGCTGGGAAAGGCAAGGTGACCTGCAAGGTGCAGACCCCACAAGGGATGGAGCTGGACATGGATGTGGTGGAAAATCATGATGGGACCTTTGACATTTACTACACAGCACCTGAGCCTGGGAAATATGTTATTACCATCCGCTTTGGGGGACAGAATATCCCTAAGAGTCCCTTCCATGTGGTGGTGAGTAAGAAAGGAACAGATAAAGGAACACATTCTCCCATATACCTGTAGTGTGGTTTATTCATTTTATATTGAAAAACACATTTTCAAGTCTTGCATAAAACAGAATCACATAAAAGAGTACAATTTAAATAGATAAAAAAAATGACAGTCTATAAAAATAACAAGGCTCAGGGTTATTATTTACAAATATATTAAGTAATGAAAGAATCATATTAAAGGGATAGTTCAGTTTGTTGAACGTGAATCTGTGTGGCATCAGCATAACCAGTGTCGTGCATTCTCACTG
>JAOWBC010000049.1:5608939-5626474 GCA_028566105.1 Hypoplectrus providencianus | reverse complement strand
AGTGGAAGGAGGAGAGGGCAAAGAGAGTGTGGGAGGAAGAGAGGGAGAAAGATGGATTAGAGGAAGAGAATGGGATTAAAAGAATCCAGATGGAAGAAAGGGAGACAGACAGGCACAGACACACACACACACAAAAACACAGAAACAAGCAAGAAAAGTGCATTTGAAACAAGCTAGATAAACAAACACTGCATATGGGTCAATAGCTGCAAATCCATTAATAACATGCTAATGCAATGTATAGCTTAACACTCAAAAGCAATCATAAATGTTGGATTTAGCGAAATGGGTGATGACTTATTAATTTTGTTCTAAGGAGGATCAATGGGGGTTGCCACAGAGATGCTTCTGTCTCTCTTACAGCGCTCTCATCCTCTCTCTCTTACACACACATGCACACACACACACACACACACTGCCTCTCAGAAATCTGGATTATGTTAAGAGTAAAATTGTGTAAAGGCATGCCCCCAAAAGCTTTTGAAGTTGGTGCTCTCGGGGCAAAAATCTCATTCTCTGGCTTGCCCCCTATCATGCTGACTCCTGCTCTCTTCTCTATTTCCATCTACTCTGATCCAGCCTCTCCCTCCCTCCCCTTCCCCCCAATTTAATTTTTCCTCCCTCTCTCTAAATTCCAATCAATCCAAGCCTCTGCAGATCCCGCGGTTTATTTCTCGTCTCACTTCGTCTGTCAACACAAGCCTCTTTCGCAAGCCTGCCTCTTCTACCTTTGACCTTTATTTATCAATGCAGCCAGTCCCTTTAACTCAGCAAGAAATCCCTAATAGATTGGTCACAAGACTGTGACGTCTTTTGAAGCAGATAAAAAAAAAAAAAAAACTTCCATGGCTGAGCGAACAGACAAACAAACAGCTAAACGAATGTTTGCACAAACAAATGGCCGCCTGGCTGGATTAATGAATGGACATGTAGAGAGAATGGAGGGAAGGTTCAGTCAAGAAAACGCACCCATTCGCTTTTCATCCAAGCCCCAAGGCCCTGCTATGTAATTGCTTCATGCATAGTTGATACACTGCATAATCAACCAAATACACTGGATTTTCCTCTGTGTTTATGTAATAGGCTGCACTTGCATCGGCAGGCCATTGGTGAAGTTTGGATTCAATGGGAGGCAGTTTATAATGGAAAAGCTCATTCATATCTGAGTGCTCATCGCTCCCGTTTAGAATGGGCGGATACACATGGGACCAGTGAAAGGTATGCTGTCCTGTGGTTGAATCAGGAACACGTTGTGTTTTATTCATATAGAACAAGGATGAAATATTCATAGCAGAGTGTTGTTGCTATGCTTTCTTCTGTGTCTCTTACCTCTCATGTACACAAATCCTGATTAAAAATCAGACGGGCTATGACCACAAATTGGTTCACTTGGCGTAGGAGCGTAAAAACAATGCAAATGGACGGAAGCAGGTCCCACTGGGCTCCAGCAGATTGTGTTCATGCAGCATGCAAATGCGTGAAGCATGAAGCTGGTCCAGCCGATCTTAGCCAGGCAAGCTGAACATGCTGCACTATGTTGAGGGATGGATTTCTGTTGATGGAAGCTTTGGACAAGAGATGCATGCCAAACACCACCCCAAGATAGTATTTTCACCCTCGTGCCAAAGAGCAAGCACACAAGCACAAGATCACACATATTTTCTCCCATGGACATGCACACACACATAAGCTTGACCAGCCATTCACACTTCCAGGCACACACACTCGGACATCACCACACACAAAAAGGAAAACAGCATGAAGGGAAATGGTTGACTTCATGAGGTGAATGAAGAGTAAAAGCCCAAGGCAGGAGACATAACGGGAAGGAAAACCTTCCTCTCGTATGAGAAAGGTGTGCTCACACTTCTTTTGTGGAGCAGCAGGGACGTGTCAGGGGCAAAGTCCCCATGTCTCCATCTCTAATTGGAGCATATCCCTCTGCCCTGTCCCTATCACACTATGGTGGAAGCAGGATGCTGTGCTAATGGATACCCCCCCTGTGGAGTGCTTGTCCTTGATGTGCTGGGTTGACGGTGGCCCACGCTGAGGGTAGACTGCAGATTAGAGGCAAATCAGAAGATTTGTTTGTCCTCTCCAAGCGGGCGGGACATTCAAGGAGAGAGACCAGCCATGGCTGTGATGGAGTGGGTGGACCGATGCGACAGATGTGTGTTAGTGTGACTGATGTGTTCTGGGTGAGCAAGCTGCGCTGGGTCACCGACACCTGGAGAATGAACATAAGCCCGTCCAAGAAATGCACGGGCATACTGATGCTGTGTTTGTTTCGATCAATGTCCAAAAGGCAAAGCTGAGCCAAAAGGTAGCTTTCTGTGATAACACCTCTGGTGAAGATTTAGGAGGAGATAACGATGTTGTAATTACCTGTGCAAAATTGGAACTGTGGATGCTCAATGAGCTATAAACAAGGTTACTCTGGTCCCCTTGGGGTAATTGTTTCAAAAGCCTGCAACAGTCTGGTCCAGTGATGGCGAAATTGGAAGGGGTGGTATCCTGTAATTTCTCAGATCACTGAAGCATGTCCTTGGTGTGGGTTGAAACTCAGGCTGATTTGAAATGGAGGCGTAACTTTTTGTTCCCTCTTACTGTAAGAGTCAAAGTCATTGGTCTCAATCAGCTTTTAACATAGAGATGATAGGGGCCTGTGGGTCACTGGGCACCACATGCACCGCTTTTTACATTTCAGTGAGTATGTCAATTCCTATTACAGAGTATTTCTCCAGCCGTGGCCACAGTGCTTCTATGAAAACTGAGTGTGTATACGAATATGTGTACAGGTGGTTAAAATCTATGTTCCACTGGATAGAAATAGCTGGGATGAACTGAAATACATCTTATTTGGTACTCCTTGCAGATGGGCCGTCTGTTCAGATTAGCATAATGGAATTCAAGGCACACTCAGAGAAATTCACTAATTCATTACAGCATCAGGCCAAGATAAATAATGCTGTGGCCCTTGAGCTTTGAAAGGGCAACGTGTTTCCAAATATGAGCACAGATTGACTGTTTACAACCTAAACAAGAGCCAAACTTAATTATTGAACATTGAATAAAAGAAGGCGGCGCAGCACAGTGAGATCTCATGTCCATCATGCCGGTCCGACCATAGGGAAGCTGTGAATGTACGGGTTGTCCCTCTGATCTCTGCAGCTTATTCCTCAGCCCACATCACACCATTTTAGGGTGAAATTCACAGCCACGGCCTGATGCTGTGATTTCCCTCTGATTTACATTCCTTCCGTGCATTTTGTCCTTTGACTGAGTAGCAGGGCTCACTTTAATGCATGCATCTGTGGGAGAGGCACAGCTAGTTTTTTTTTTTTTTTTTATCAAAGTTTGATTATAATACAGTCAACCCCTTTTGAATGTACCCACCGTACACTGCGCTGTGTGTAAGATGGAAAGATGAGAGGAATCACAATAAATGTGCCGCAGCAAATTGATGCTGGGAATGTCATTTTTGATCGCTGCATGAGAAAATGTAATATAATGCATCATTGCCGCGTGTGAAAGTCGCAAGGTGTACATAGATTAAAACACCCACACAGATGGACACATACACACACACGGCCACACACATACACACACAAGTTATTTCATCAGGATTGCTTCAAAATGCATGCGTTGCAGGCACTCTGTCTTCTAGACGTGCTCTCAGCTAGTGATTAATAATGTTTTGCCTACATTATTTAGAATCTTTAAACTAGATGCCTCTTTATTAACATGCATATTACATTATCATGTTGGTTCAGGCCACATTAGTGTCATGTAGGCCCATCTAGAACCTTGTGAATTTAATTAAGCATGTTGTCTTTAGTGTGTGTGGGTGTGCTGCAGGCTACTCATGAGGACATGATGTCCAGGAATACCATTAACATTTTATGTTCATCATACATCCCTTATCACCATCAGATACATGCAGTAGATGTGTCATATCTCAAGAGGGGAAAGATAACGGATGTAAAGTTTGGCAAACTGGAGAGATTGGAGGACAAATGTGGTGACAGGAATGATGATGACTGATTGTCAGAGGAAATCAATACATGGCCATTTATTGAAAGCAATCTCCGTTCCATTCATCAAATATCACACGGTGACATTTACTGCGAACAGAAGATATGAGACAAATCTGAAGCTATAAGAATCATTAAACTCCCAGTGTGTAATTTTTTAAAACCACATAAATTGAAGGCAGTTTTCAAATGCTTAAGCAATGTTAAGATATTGTTTGTTCAATACTGATTCTATCTCACCTGCAGCACCATATGGTTTGTTACACAGGGCCATCTGAGGAGGCGTCGCTGGAAAGTGTTTGGAAGAGCAGGCGCTTCAGAGGGTCCTTGCTGTAACAGCCGTCCTTTTACACACATGGTTGGTGTTGTTGCAGTTTTGGTCAGTTAAGGTAGTAAGCCACTTAGTTATGTTTTGGAAACATTACTTCATGGTTAGGCTTAGATAATCTGGTGTGAAACGTGTGAAAAGGGCATGGGGTCAGTATGTTATAGGCAGTGGTACTTGGTTTCTGCACTTAAGTATAATTTTGGGGTTGTTACGTAATCTTACACTTAAACTCCAATACATATTGAGCTAAATAGTTTACTTTTTAATCCATTACATTAAACTGCCAGCTCTAATTACTTTTCGAGTAGATTTAACCTAAAAACATGATCAATTTTAACATGATTAGACTTTCTTTAATTAAACCTCTTACAAAAATATTCAAATGTTAGAATGAGCCCTGTCATTACAAAATTAAATACTGGTTATATAAATGCATCAGTACAATATAATATATATATAATATATTTAGAATATATGAAATGACCTGAGCAAATCCATCCTTCTTCTTTGAATGCAGGAATTTTACTTGTAGTGGAATAATTTGACATTAATGCATTACAATTTTTTTTATTACTATTTTTACATATACTAAGTAACCCTCGCCACCTTTGGTTTCAGTTGTGACTGTAAGGTTGAGCCCGATACTCGGATAAGCGATTATATGATGAGCAAAATGCACGTTGTACAAGCACAAATATCACACTTGTAAAATGTGTCAGTATCTGTTGTAACAACCAGCTGTCATAATAATATCACTGCCTGTGGGCCACCTGTCTAGAGTTGGCGACCACAATCTCCCAATAATCCAATCAAAGCACCTAAAAAAGAGTAAAGTGCGAACCCATAACTTCCAGGAAATCTATTAGTGAGTCTAAGAGCCGCCAGGGCCTTGATCAGTGGAGGAGAAAAATGCCAGGGGCAGATTCAGCCCAAACAAAATGCTGCAAAATCTTCATCTAAAGGAATCTGTGTTTTGTAAACACCCTCTTGTGTTACACAATCACACTGTCTTTATCATAAGCGAGATTTCATCAAAGCTTACATTTTTATAAGTCTTAGGTCATTTCAGTCTTGTCTTTACATTTTAAGCATGGTGGTTGAAATGGAAGCTGCTGCTGATTGGTTGACGCCTGACACACCCACCACACGGGAAAAAGGTTAGGCATGGATGACGTCAACGGCGCTTACAGTCTATGGTTTGAAAGTGGACGCGGGCATTCTGCGTTTCCGGTCCCGTCAGATCCCCCGCAAACCGGACGGAATCGTTAGTACGGTGAGTAGCCGGTGCATTTACTGTCATTTACTGCCTGTTACCGAACTACAGACGCTGCTTTTAGTCTTTTGTTTTCCTGATTGTGTTGTTAAGAGTGAATCCGTGCGAAAACCCGGACCGGAGTTGTTTCTGTTTATGGTTGTAAACTGGATCTGGACTGAACTGTGTTGCGGCTTTAGTGCAGCAAAGTAGATATTTTGTGAGTGGAACTGAACTGACAACTGAATTAGTTTGTGCTCTTCTTACCGGTTTTTGGTGATGTAGTCTTCTTGCTGTTTGCTCTGCTGTTTGTTTTGGTTCATTGGAGCTATTTTCTGTCTGTTATCTCATTGTTATTTGTCAGCCATGACCCTGATTGGCACCAATGAGTGTTAAACCTGCTGCACAGTAATAATGCAAATCCACATTGGGTGCTTTGTTCTGTGAAGTGTTTTTTTTAATTCTTGTGATCAAACATGCAAGAACATTGTTATTGTTTTCTTAACTTTCTCTCACTTTATAATTTAAGCTCGAAATTTCTGAGTAATGCAATATACAATGCATTCAGGAAAAACAGCATGATTGTGTTTGTACCTCAGAGAAAAATTCAAAATATGAGGAAATTAGTGAATCGGTCAATGAAATCAGTCATACAAGCCATTTAGGAACAAATATATTTGGACAAATGGTTCTTGCATGGAGCCTATTAATCTGAAGCTCAATTTTGAGTCTGTCTCTAAATAGTTAAATAAAAAGTTAAAGCTTAAAATATCTACTTGGTGGTCCCATCCACTTTTTATTTAAACCATGCTAATCTAGGCTATGGCTACCATAACAACACTTAAGTTGGTTGCACAGATACAGATAATGTACATGCTCATTCATTTTTTATTAGCTACAGAGAAAAATATGTTTAGTTGGAAGAGACCCAATGAGTGACACGAAGAGTGAATATTTGGATGGCACCAATTTAAATTGTAGGCCGATCTGCCGGATGTGTAAACAGACAACTGTTTGCTAACGTGCTCACCATATTAACTTCATAAGATGTTGTCAGTCTTGTATGGCAGTGTTGTGATTTGCAGGTTGTTTTTGCCCCCAAGTCACAAAA
Organism: Hypoplectrus providencianus; assembly: GCA_028566105.1. Taxonomy (NCBI): domain Eukaryota; kingdom Metazoa; phylum Chordata; class Actinopteri; order Perciformes; family Serranidae; genus Hypoplectrus; species Hypoplectrus providencianus. Next base: position 5,619,749 of record JAOWBC010000049.1, on the reverse strand, counting down.
AAACATCAATCACGTCTGTTTTTTTATCAGAATGAATTCCATGTCAGAATGCTGAGATCAGGTGTTGTCGTGTTTCGTCTCACAGGTGCCTGCTTCTGCTGTTTATCCTGTCACGGTACCCCACTTTATTAGGCATAATAACGTAGATCAAGGAGGTAATGTGATACGCATCAACCTTGAATTTCATTAACAACATCAGAGGCCTCATTGTCATGTGCATATATTAGTCCTGTCCCCATAACCAACATTTTCAGGAGGAGGGGTTAGGGAGAGCTTACAATTATGCTATTATTCCCTGTGTGTCCTGTTAAGCTAAATACTTCAAATCCAGAAGAAAAGACGTGAATTAATCTGGTTTATTTGAATGGGATGATAAACCCTGTGTAATAAGCATTATATATAATTTCTATGAATATATATCGTGAGTGGCAGCTTGTCTCTTGGCCTCAAGGTGTGTGTTGGAGAGAAGGAGAGAGGAGGAACATATGTGCTTGTGTGCTGATGTGCATGCCCATGCGTGCCTGTGCTGTCTGTGTGTGTGGATTTGTAACTCCGACGGGGCTGCGGAGGGGTGGGGGGTACAATTTTGTCTGTTGTGATCCAGTCCCAGCTGTGTCTCATTAACTGCTGTCATTTTAATCCTCTTAGTCAAATCCCATAATTTTGTCCATCAACAAAAACATAAGCAACAGGGCAACGATTAAGCTACCCAGTTTCAGCCTTTCAAAATGGAGGAAGTCTAGATAGAGTCAACGCTAGTTCACTTACATCCACCCCGGTGTTATGTAAAACAATCGGGAGGCCCTTTTCTTTAAATTTTCATCGACTACTTGGTGCAAAGCTACTGCTAATCTGGTTTAGACTCTGCAGAATTCTGGGAGCTGAAAGGATTTGTTGTTTGTAGCTTTACTCTGCTCATCTGCAGATTCTCCGGGGAGGATGAGCAGTTCGGTTACGTTGCGTACCACTCTGGATTCCTACAGTCAAATTCTAGTTTGCCCATGTGAATTTATTTGAAAATGTATGACTGATTCAGTCTCTGCCTCCCCGTGGCCCGACAGTCCTCTCCCCTCCGTGATGAAAGCTATTTTCTTCTCTTTCCCCACACTGACAGCTGGTGTGTGCTCTTCACCAGCAACACTTCAGCTCAGACCAGCTCTATGTATAGATCGCCGTCATTGAAAAAAAGCCTATTTCAGTTGCTCTAGCTGCTATGAATATAGGTGCAACATTCAGCCGTGCTTTATTTCCAATGCAATTACCTCTTTCCCTCCAAATGAGTCCAATAATGCTGCAATGCGCAAGCTCTTCAGGGTACATAAAATCCAACTTCTTTCGTGATGAGAAACTCGACATGATTGTCCAAATGTCAAGCTGTCCCCCGGGAGGCATTGTAATGTACACAGAGCTTGTGGTTGGTTTTAATTGTGACATTTATGAGATGTGGGAGAGCAACGTTTGCGCTCCCTTTCTCCTGTGCCAAAGCTACCCAGGGGATTCTTTTTTCCACAAATCGTCCATTAATTGTGGGTACAACTGGTGAATCGATCTGTCAGGTAGTATTTTCTCTGGCTGCAAATTAGTTTCCCTGGAAGCTGTTACACTCACGATGAGAAGGTTGCAGTATGTCTCTGCCTGGTGTATGGTAATACCACTGTGTTGCCATAGCTTCCCATGATGCCTATAAAGTTCAAATCAACACATTGCAATTACCATCTATTCTTCAGTGTACGGCTGCCCGTAGTGACTGCCTCCACCAGGAGAGTTAGGACAAGCTTCGCTGCTTTATTCTCCCGTATGTCATCCTGGGCTGAAAAACAAGATTAAATTGGTTCTGCTCAACTATTTGCTGTCAGCTAAAAGTAGATGGTTCAGCCTCAGAGAAAAAGGTATCCTGCGAATCTGCGACCAAACACTCACTCAGACAGACAATAGAGGCGTGCATGCACAAATGCACGGGCATGCAGATACACGCGCACAAACCTCGCACTTCCACACAAACAAGCGGAGGAAAAAAAAATTCAAAGGCAGATTCAGGAGGCGCTCACACAGAGAGAGATGCTTGCACACACTCATACACAAACATGAAAACACACACTCGGTAAACACGCGCACAGTAAAACACACAGACCACACAGTCAAACATTAGTGGCGTGTCAGAAGTCTGTCATTTCTTGTTTGGAAGATGTGAAGGCGTAGGCCGGATTTGTGACCTTTGTTGTGACTGTGAGGCGTGTTCCTCCCTCTTTGGAGAAGATGATTAATTTCTGTTATTTACATTACTGCCCTGAAGGCTCCTCAATAGGCCTCACACATTTGTCATTTCCACTGCACTGTTTTTCAAATGGAAATGAAATAGAATGTAAAGCCTCCTGGGTCCGCCTCACCAAGACTCTTTTAAGCAGAGAAGGCGCAGAAAAAAACAGTATTTGCTCATAATAAAACAGCCGTGTCAACATGGCGCTGCAGCAGCCGCACAGTGCAGAGTCTTTTGGCTCTAGTAAACAACAAAATAATCTTGAGGGCTATTAGGTGCTATGCTCTCACCATTCCCCCACTGCTCTTGCTTAATTAGAGCTCTGATTGGATGGGCACAGTCCATAAACCAGCCATAACACTGGTTCAATCCAGCTGCGGAGCTGCATCGCTTTTTTAACGTTGGTTTATAGCCTGCAGGAACCATGACATCCCCAGATGTCTGTCTGTGTATTCCCACACCCATGCAGCAAGCGCATTCGCATCTTAGCGAAACACCTAGTGGATTCATGTTCACCCTGTTCTCACTTCCTCCTCTTCCTCTCCTCCAACGGTTCAGGGCTTATTTGTTTCACCTCCTGGGAGTGTGGCGATGGAGCCAAAGGAAAAAAGTGAGAGGAAGAAACAGGGATTTAAAGGGAAAGTGAGAAAGACTTGAAGGTGTCCTGAGAGCGCTTTTGCTTTATGGAGAACGCTGCGGCTAATCCTCTGAGTGTCACCGCACTCTCCGCATCCTAAATAAGAACCTTTTTGTAAGGCGTGTGCAGACACTTCCCAAGACGTGACTATCCGTGTCCCTCCGCCCCTTCTTTCCGCTGCTCAGCCTCTGAAAAACAAAACAAAAAAGAAAAAAAGCCAGAAACAATCAAGCGCTCGAGCCTTGCTTCATCATGACCATCATTAGCTTCCACCAACACAATTAGACTTTTTATGCAGAAGCACAAAGTCACTGTTTTCATCATTAGGGCCTGCTGAGTTTTCCTGAAATGGTCTGATTGGGAAACAGCAGCCGCTGATGAGCCATAAATGAGTTATGGTCATTTATGCTAATCGAAGCTACACACTACACACACCTCGTTCTATGTTAAACAAACACTTTATTTTCCCAATGAGAAGGGCTGGCATTTGTTCCCGGGGGTTGTATTACTACAGCTGGCCTACAGCTGTGATCATAACTTAACGTCTCCATAATAGGCTTGGCCCTCTAAGCAAGCTGACCTGTTAGGCCTGGGACTGCTTGACGGCGGTAATTACACATGTGAGCCATTTAAATTAGCCAGTAACAAGCTGAAAGAGTGAAAGGAGGTGATTAGACAACTGAGTGCTGAATCATCCGCCAGTGGGAAAAACCAAACCACTGCAGGTGAATATTTGTGTTGCGCTGTGCTGTAATAGTTGCTCTAACGATGTTTGTACTTGTGTTGGGAAGCCCAACTATAATGAGAATCTTAAATTGTAATAAAATGTGGTTTTACTACTATAATTTAGACGGAAGGCACACCGAGGCACGATGAAACGGAAGTGCTTTTATGTAGCTGCGTGTGCTCAGGCAGATCACATCATCGAAATCTATTTAATATCAGCAGTTCAGTTTGGGTTGTTCACCTTGTGTTTATTTCAGTCTGTTGTTTAATTTAACCACAAGCTTGTGTTGTCAGCGTAGCCCCTGAGCTAAGCTCAAAGCCCCAGCGCTGCCCTCTGGCGGTTTTTTCCCTTTGCAGATAAAGAAACCTCTGGCTTAGCGTATCAAAATATTGCACTTTAATGTGGCAGGTTTATTTATAGAACGAAGGAATTATAATTATTTTAGCATCAATAGATATGCTGGATTGCATCTTTCTAAAGCTCGCATGTGCTGCTCGCCGTCATCTGACAAACAGCTGCAGGCCCCTTCGCTGTGCACTGTAGGGCGAGAGTCCAATCCTGACAGGGCATTTGTGAGGTTTTAATAATGCTCCCTGTCCAAACTTTTACCATTTATTTATTTATAATTCTTATTTATTATTTATTAGTTTTTCTGGCATTTGTTTTAGTCCCCTTTAGTTTTCGTCATTTGTCTTGTATGACACCTTTTTGGCTGTTTACGTGCCCCTGTGCTTGTCTTGTTCGGTAATCACTTTATCACACCACGAAGGGAGAGAAAAAAAAAACCTTTTTCCATTTAGGTATTCATGAGTTTGAAAACATACCTTTTACAGTCACTTTTACAGCCACTGCAGTCGCTCCTATGGGTCCACAAATCTTTAATTAGCCATGAAACATACATTAAGTTTTACCAGCTTTCCTCTGATCATTTTAAAGGGAGTTGAGTGCAGCACAGCAGGAGAACAAGAGAAACAAAGAGCGAGCGAGCGAGCCGGCCACATGACATCTTGAATGCTCTGGATGACTGATCTGCACTTGAAATGGAGTCAACCGCACACTCTACTGTTCTCTTGCAGGCGACCTACTGCGATCAAATGTTGCATTAAGTCTGACATGACACCAAATTAGTCTCAGTGATTAGTGGCCTTAGTGTAGGTCAGTTTTAACGCAGGACACATCTCCAGTAAACCCCCACGAATGCACGCAGCCATGCCCAAACATACATCCGATAATGATCCTTCACTCAGCTTGAAAAACTTGTGCAGCAGCAGGCCAGTTCCAGCAGCCATTGCTATTAATAACATATTAACGATGTATGTCTGCTTTGAAATTATAATATTTTTGCAGGGGCTCAATTTGAAATCCATCACGGGTGTGGGGGGCTCATTACTAGTATGTAGCCGAGGAATTATCGGAACAAGGCCCTTTGCTGCCTGTCTGTCATTACAACACTGTCAGATGTGCTTTGGCTAGGGGGGCTGTTAAAGGGAGCACGGGGACTTATCTGCTCAGCTGTAAAATGATTTTCTGTCTCCTCAAGAGATACAGCGAGTGTGTGTGGGGGGGGTATCAGTGATCTGAGAGTAATTAAGATATGGGCTCACATCACACAAGGGCTTTGCACGTGGGAGACGAGCAGATAAAATTGAACGTGAAATAGTTGAGTTTAAAAGGGGGACTTTGATTAATTACAAAACTCTCAAAGGATGGTCCACCCCCTCTTAAATTGAACCGCCAACCAATAGCAGCTGCTCTGGAGCTGATGACCTCAACTCCTCCCTTTTATCTTTAATAGGCAGGTTATCTCGTTATTCATTGCAGCTCACCCGTTCATTTGCTATATTGCTCTTTCTGCAAGACTGAAATACATCATTATCTTTGTATCAAGCTGTTCCATGTAAAGATTTTCTTTAAAGGGTAAGACAATTGTGTGCTCGATGGAATTTCAATTGAGTTTATGACACATAGCCTATCTGCACTGGTCTGTTCACTCTCACTGCACTCGCTCTCATCAGCAAACATGCTGATTACAAGCTTTCTTCATTAGTACATTACTCTGAAAATAGCTTCTGATGTCACAAACCTCATTTCAAGGGAATAGTGAGACATCGCTGGGAATAGATATGAGAGAGAGTTAGATGTCACTGTCGTATCTGTCCTTATACAGCTGGTTAGCTTAGCTTAGCTTAGCTTAGCACAAAGGCTGTATCCGATCAGAGGCTAGCCTGTTTCTGTTTGACAGAAGCAAAGCCTCGAGTTCACATAATAACTCATACAAGTGGTCAATGTTGAGATTTTGGGCTATTTTCCTTCCATAACATATTTTATTTTAACATTAGATTTAAGAAAACATCCAAATATATATTTAGGTGTTTATTCTTCTACATTTTCTGTTTGTGTTTGTACCTTGATCTTAAATTCACCAAAAGTCAGCACCAGATAATTTCCCATTTTCATATTTAAACATCCTTCAGCTATGGAAGTTTCATAGTGATAACTGTTAAAATGTTTCACCCTGTTCCCCCATCGTGAGAATATTTGGAATTTTTATAATACTTACTTTATCTTTGAAAGCCATTTTCTCAAAATGAGTTTTTTTTCCCTCATACTGTGAGCCAGAAACTCCACTTCAGTGACACTTATATACACCAGAATTTCTAGTTTCATTCCTATTTATATTCTGAAGGTTTTTACAGAAGAGTTTATTGATGCTGGATCACTCATAGCCAGATTTAAATCAAATTTTACTCCTAAAAACATGGCAAGAATTTATTAAATTTTTTTGTATGGCTGTTGATAGTTTTTTATGTTTTTTTTTTTAGTTTTTAAAGGATATATCCAAAATATCTGAAAAATATTATATCTGCAAAATAAACTAAATATTTACATTACTGTTATGGTAATGTATGCAAATTACCATATTTAACAAGTTATTCAAACATCATATTTCAGTAAACTTGTAACTAAAATAGATAATCTTAAACGACCGAACAGGGAAGTTTTATGGTGATAACTGTTTAAATGTTTCACACTTTTCACCCATAGTTTGAGTAATTGGATTTTTTTAATATGTACTCTAACTTTGAGGGTCGTTTTCCTCAAAATGAGTTTTTTTTTTTCTCATTCTGTGAGCCGGCAGCTCCACTTCAGTAACACTTACATACACCTGAATTTCTAGTTTTAGTCCTTTAGTGAAGGTTTTTACTTTTTTTTTACTGTATTATTTATACCCTGATTTAAGTCACAATTATTCCTTAGAACATGGTGAAAATTAGTTTTTCTTAATTTTTTTAATGGCTGTTGACATTAATTTATTATTTTTAAAATTCTAACTCCCAAATTGCGTCTGCAATAATATTATTGTGTCAACAAAATAATACAACGTTAGGTTTCTGTTTTGAAAATCTATGCAAAGTGCCAAATATTTAATAAATGAATGTTTCATTTGCATATTGGAACACCACATTTCAGTAAATTTGCACAATAAATTATCTTAGGCATTCAAACAGAGAGGTTTCATGGTGATATTTATTAGTCAAACTTGTCACCATGTTCACCTGCAGCGTCTCCACTTAAAATGATAATTCGTTGTTTTATGGGGGGGGGGGGGGGCGCATGCCAAACTATTTTTTGGCTCTGAGCAGTTGCCAGGCAACCAGCAGCGACAACAGCAAGTTATTGCTCCCAGCCAAGAAAATATCCTGCTCCATTATCTTTGTTTCAAACTTCTACGGATTAAAGAAGCTGATGTATTGTGTTATTAATGAGGTTTGGATGCAGAGCCAGGCTAGCTGTTCCCCTCTGTGTCAACTCCTCTGGGTTAAGCTAGGCTAATCTGGCTGTAGCCTTAAATTAAACAGACATATGTGAGAGTGGTATCGATCTTCTCATCTAATTCTCTGCCAGAAAGTGTATTTCCCAAAATGCAGTGCTATTTCTTTAACTGTCACTGGTGGAAACATCAGCTTTCTGTGTGACAACGTGTGCATTCACTTGGTTAAAATTCGGGATTGCTTGGGCTCAGTTCCCCACAGAAAATAATTGTTCATTTATAGTCTGGTGGCTTACACAACAAAAGCAGTGGGAAGTGAATGTGGAAATAATGAAATATGCAAAGAGGAGCAGCCCGCGCTGGGCTTTCTTATGGATTGATCACCATGTGCATTCCCTGTCATCGCCTCTCCGTCCATATAATATCCTGTGACTCTGCGGTTTGTGTGCTTTCTAGTAACGCAGAAACGATTTTACAAAAGCAGCTCAAAGAAGCTTTAGATTAAAGTGCTGATGCTTATCGCGGTTTACTGATATGATGTATTTAGAGAAAGCCCTCCTTCATTTAGTCTTCCTCCGAGCTGCGATGCTCATGATTGATAAAACTTTCAAAGGGAGTAAATTGATTTGCCTCCTCCTAGCAGGATTAATAGGCCACACTTATATCCACCTATAAAGTGTTCAGTTTGCTTTTCAACCCGTGTCTCCTCGGGCTTCTGGGCTACATCACAAGGTATCTGGTTCAATGACAAATCTCAGCTTGCTGGCTGTTCCGCTGAATACTATTCACACATGACTGACGATTCCTTCATTTGGGACACGAGCAAAAAAAAGAGGAGGGGACACGAGACAGAGAGCAAAGGAGAAACAAATTCAGCAGTTCAGATAAAGGGGAGGTGGCAGCTCTGTGTGTTGTGCCTTCATGATGATATTTCACCCTGAACAAACAAGCTGAGCCTCACAGAGAGAGGAAAGCATCGATCTACCCGGCTCCAATCATAATACATCCACTTTTCCCCAAGTTTACTTTCTGGCATTCTATCAGGACTTTATAAATTATTTTGGGTGACAAATCGATCTGTTGCTTTGCCCCCACTCTCTGCTGAGTGAAGGGAAACTTGATTGTGAGCAATGTGTGTGTATGTGTGTGTGCTTATGTAAATGTGTCTGTGCGCGCGTGTGTGTGTGTGTGTGTGTGTGTGTGTGTGTGTGTGTGTGTGTGTGTGTGTGTGTGTGTGTGGATACGCTCGCTTGAGTGTTTGTGTGTCGTCTGCTTTGGAGGCATCATCTGCCATCTGGCCTCAAAGTACAGGGGCCACATGGTGGGAAAGCAAATGTCACTGGTCAGGCCAGCCAATGCCAAGTCCCGACAAATGACGTCAGGAGAAGCCCACACTGCCACTGCCCAAACAAACAACCCTGCCATCAAGTCCGATCCCCTCCTGACCCTTTGCCTCACTGTCGGTTGCTTGTAATGATGGCGATGGTGATCTAGGAATTAAAGCTTATCCTAGCGTAGCGCTCAGACAGGAAAAGCCTTATATAAAACAAGTCGAATTTATCTTTTCGGGATTAGAGAGAAATTTAAGGAGTGTGGAGGAAAAAAATCGGATGCCCTGGGTCATTCATGGACCGTCACCCCACTCAGACAATCTGGAAAGACAAAATAGTCAAAAAAATAGATTGAATAACTACATCTGAGCCAACTGTATTAAAGCCAGTGACATTTAAGTATCAATCAGCTGAAATGGCAATGAAAACCTGAACAGGCTCCAGTAGAACGGTACTTCACATCTGCCAAACAAATATGATTTCGATGCAGAAGCAGATTAAATCTTTTTTTTTTTTTTTTCTATTTTGGATGCGGTCCTGTGTGCTCCTACATAACTGTCATACAAATTCACGCACACCAATGATGGGCAATGAACTCTGATAGTATCCGGGCCAATCCTGAGCTGAACTTTGCAGCTAATTTCTGTCCTTTCGTCATCACTTCGGCGCACAGCAGCAGCTGGAACATAAAGGTTTCAACACTTGCCTCGGTTGAAAAACAAGCTTCCTTTCAATTTAGGGGCTGCGGCTGCACAGACAGAGTCAACCTGTTAAAAGCCTCCGTGTTTAGAAGTTCACATAGCATCTGCTCAACACCTCTGCAGTGGGAATTGTGTTCAACAGATGAGGCGGGTAAACAATGAAACGTCCTTGGAAAAGAATTACTATTTCAATGAGGGTTTGCCAGTCAGGCGCCATGCTGTCTTTGGTTTTTAATTACACTCCGCGAGATAAACGCACATCTGTATTTTCCTGCACTGCTACAAGGCCAAAAGAAATACTACAAGGTTGAAGTGACAAGGCGAGGTGAGTAAAAGTATGGTTCAGCTTAGCTTCATGGCCGCACTTTACATTTTCGAGCCGATGTGCAGTGGCAGTTAAGGGACTCGAGGCTGATCGTGCAGTGATGTACTGCACTCGAGGAGTTCTCAAAGCCCCAGACACATGCTGCAGTGTATGTACTCTAGCTATAGGCACAAGCACTCACAGTGACAGACACCTCCCTTTCTGTTCTAATCCCTTCTACACCTCTTCACCAGATGACAAGAGCTACTTTCCCTATAGACACAGTGAGAAAGAGCGAGGTGAAAAACAATTAAAAAGGCGCTAGTGGGTGGAACACTTGTCCCCATCTTATTGTTTTCCATCCAAGAAGTACTGTATATAGATGATCGAGTGATTTAATGAGTAAAACCATATTTAAACAGCACTTTTTTTGTCTTTGCCAGTTTGCCACTAACACAGGCTTTAACATATTTGGTCGCCTCTTAGTTACAGTAATTGGTAAAAGTTCATAAATTATAAACTCATGCATCACTTAATGCACTAAAAAGTGTGAATTAATTTATGCCGGGCTTTATAAGAAATCTGGACCATCTATACAAGAATTAATAGTATCTCATGCATGAGTTAATTAAGGAATAATAGGTAAATTAATGCAAAAACTTTATCTGTATCACAGTGATATCTGAGTTTTTAATAATCATGTCTTCTTCGTCTGCAATTAAAGGGACAGGACCGGAAACATGCATGTTTTCTGTATAAGTGGTGTAATCGTGATTAACTTAGCATTACTTTTTCATTACTCCATTTTCAACACTGATTAATTAAACATGATTAAAGGAGGTGTATTAACCGCTTGCTACCTACTGAGACGCTCTTTTATGTATCATGTAGCGTGTAAGCAGGCAAACCCTTTAAGATATTCATGATATTTTCAAATGTTGAATTGATAATTAATAGGAAACCATGTTCAGTTACTGGTTCATTTTTTCTGTTCTAAATTCTCTATCTAAATTGCAAAAACTGTCTATAACATAAAAATAAAAATCATGTCTTACTTATAAAACACCGCCTATAATCATAT
>JAOWBC010000049.1:5544430-5607128 GCA_028566105.1 Hypoplectrus providencianus | reverse complement strand
ACAGCGCGCAGACTGTTACTGTCAATGGATCAAATACAGGAAAGATGGCTGTGTGTGTGTGTGTGTGTGTGTGTGTGAGCCGACATGAAAGTCTGAAGGTTTTATCAGTCTGTCTGTGTTTGTTTTGGGTGCATGCCTTTGAGTTACAACACTAAGTACACTTATGGACCTGTTTACAAAATGTATCCTGTTACACAACCCTAATCCCAAAGGCTTCAGCGTCACTTCAGTGGTACAAGTTCAAAATGTCGGCACGCACTATCTGGCTTGAAGGGATGCAGACCTGATTATGTATTATTATAACTGGAAGCTACTGAACACCGTGATTTGTTGAGATTTATGTGTTTATCTTACATCACCATCAGCGGTTTCTCCAATTATGGACTGATGTCCATGCAAAAATCCCTCAAAAAAGGCCGGATGAGTTGTTCAACCTTGTTGAGGACACATGCTAATTACTTGATCCAAAGAGTAAATCCATAAACACACAGACGATGTAATTAAATCATCTGCACGGCTCTGTGTCAACACCAATCATCTGAAATGACCTTGGAACTTCTTGGAATCGAGTGAAGTATGTCAGCACCTTAGAGGGAGTCGTTCTCACCATCCACACCACCACGTATAACAGACTCGTCCTGTAATATATACCTGTCAATATACAGTTAAAGGAAAATACCGAACAACTGTAGTTACACTTAAAAGCTCTGAAGCAACTTAAACTATATAGGTCTTAATGCTCCAGTTGAGTTTTGGCTCAGATGCAATTTTTTGGTTTGCTATTCCCAACATTTTTTAAATATGGCCTATATCTGCCTCTAGTGTTAACTGCTGACAGTCCTGACCCTCATGTGAGAAGGACAATGACAGACTTGTCAAAAGCAGCACTCTGTCAAGCTGCTCTAACAGCCGACAGCTGGTTTTTCACCCAAAATACAGTCACATGACCTGACCACGGCTGTTTTTGCTGGTTTGGGTCTTTAGCTTCTTTAAACTTGGCCTTCTATCGTCTCTGAGGCTGGAGCCACATTCTTCTGTGGCCCAGCTCAACTATTTCTCTTAACATACTTTTGAACAGAGACCGGTTGAGATAGGACTCATAAAGCTTAGTCATCACACAAGTGTCACCCCAGAGACTCCCTCCACTGACTGTCTCCATGTAGATGTAGTCTAATAGTGATTTAAGAGTATTAACAAACTAAATGATATATGATGAATTATAGATATGAAACTGCTATCTATATCAATTCATATTCCTTTCTGAGTGAAATATATTTATTAGAAATGTTTTTGAGGAATTGCTTCTTTTTTTACTTCTTTAAACTTGGCTTTGAGAATCCAAACTTTCCTCTGACACTGTAGCCACGTCGTGCTGTGACTGGCTCAGCCACTTTTTCAGTATGCTTTCAAACACAGCCCTTAAGTTTACCTTGCACACAAATGTCACCCCAAAGACTTCTGAAGTTTAAAAAACATCCCTGTCCTTCCACTGTCTACCTCTGCCGTGTTTGTCATCACTGTGTCTGAGAGACTTCTGTCCCGCCAGCACAGAACTGTGATGATTGTCCCTCTAAAGCAGGGGTGTCCAACCTACGGCAAATGTCAATGTCATAATCTAAAAATATAATGGTTTATGGCCTACACATAATATTTTTGCCTAACTGTTTCAGCTTGCAGTATGGCCGGTTAAAGTATATATGCATAGTATATATATTTATTATAAGTAAGCTATGCCCAGATATTTTTTTTGCAGCGGGATTACAGAAAGAAACTGGACTCATTGTTATTATGTTGTAGGCATGTAACATGGTCGAGGAGGAATCTAATGTCTCTGAAATGGATCTGTATCTGTCATGTTGTAAGATCCAGGAGGGCAGAGCCTCGGTGGGTCTGACTTCTTAAAGTGCTCTTCTTCTGCAGTGCATTGTGTAATACTATTATATTCTTCTATTTTGTTTCTTTTTGTATAAAAAAAAAGGAGAAGAAGAACATCTACTAATGGAGAGCTGTGTTTAATAATCATTATTGCTACACAATATATACTGTGTATGTATATATATGTGTGTCATAGTAATATATTTCTAATACAAAAAATACAAAGGTTTTGCACCACTTTTTAATGCAGTCTTAATTAGCCTAATGGGATTTTAGTGAATAAACAAACTTAATAATATACATGGAAAAGAAGATAAGAAACTATTACGTATTTCAATTCCTAATCCTTTTCTGAGTGAAATACTGCCCTGTTTTTACTAGGAATTAGAAATTCAGAATGTTTTTGACAAATTGCTCAGCTTTACTTAAATAACAGGATATGTAAATGCTAAATAACCACTTTGACTACCTTTTAAATTAAAACACTGTGGCTATCTGTGCTCTGACAGGCTTGCAGCTATAGTCTGGCATCCAGCTCAGCTGGGACGCCTGCGTTTGGTGCCATTTGGCAACCGCTGGAATATTTAAATGCCCTGATGAATACATAGCCCCTGGGCCTGACTGCTCAAACTGAACACTGAGTGTGCTCTGACATGCTCAGCATACACTAATGGGACTTCTGACAGTCCTGTGCATTCATCCTACAAAAACTGAGCATTGTGCCAGAGGGGACCAGAGGCTGGGTGTGAATGTAGTGCACTGGCTGAAGATGTGGAGAACAAAAGGCCACAGGTCTGACTAGTACGACATCTAATGTGTCCATCAGCAGCCATTTACACTGTCAAACTGTCCTTGAGCAGAACACTGGGCAGCTTCCTCCTCTCCTGTTGCAGATACGGCGCTTTGAATAAGAGCAACAGCTGTGGTGTTTTTAAGAGAATAAATCTACACTTTTCATTTCAGTTGTGGTTGGGAGTGTGGGTCAGCGGTCACAGAGATGGTACATTTTCTAGAAGCTCAGCAGCTGTGTGTACTTAACCATGACTCTGAAGCCCTGTGTGCGTCGCTGAAGCTGCAGATGATCTACAGCTAAGTGACTGGAGTGTAAAACACATCAGGAATCTGTAACCTGCACGCACACAGGAGCACTGAGAAGCTCTGGTGCTCTCCATGGTGCTGAAAATCGAGAAAATGGAAAAAACGGTGCAGAATGGTGTTGAAGGCTGAATGGGAACACACTCTGTATGTGCCAATGCGTAGATCTGAAGCCAAATACGGTCAACACGTGCTTCACAGTGGACGCAGCTGTCACGAATCCCTCTGAGATGGCAGTGTTGTGTTATGGAACACGAGAGACGTTTCATCGATTATGGTTATTTTGGAAAATGTCAGTACAACAGTGTAGCCCAATGATGTTGACCTTTTAAGCTGTGTTACTCTGTTGAGCAGCATCAAGAACGATGCATTTCAAGAAATAATATCGATCCCGATTTGTTGCACATCTGAAATCGGTATATTTATTTCTCCCAAGGAAAAAACAACAACTAATGAGCCAATGAATTTCGCCAATAAATCGCACGCATAACATCCGAGACTTTTAAATGCGTTAAACAACCATCGATATGGCTTTTGACTAAACAGAGACATATTATATTTCTTTGTGTTTGTGATTTTGGAAAGAAAAAACTTCAAATGAATTTATGCATTAATGCAGCCTGGAAAAAAAATTCCGTCTTCAAAAGAAAATAATCCCCTTTATTTAAGACATCCCCTGATTTATATCATATACAGTATTATACATATGGGGTAGTGAAGTCGAATTGTGCGGGTTTCACGGTGTGCAGCGGGAGAAAACACACAAACAGAAGCGTTAACTTGAGCTTGTGGAGATGCCGCCTACTTGGACGACCATTACGCATTGATTAGTCCCCCCACAGCGAAGCAGCAGAGGAATTTCTGGGTGCAGATAGGACCACTCCTCTCTCTCTCTCTGCATATGATTTTCTCTCCTCTCTCCACAGTCGGGGCTCGTTGTGGTGAGGAGGAGGGGGGGAGGGTGGTCTTGCAGTCGACGAGAGGAACAGGAGTTTATTGAGGAGTAGCTGCAACGGGAGGAAAAACGCATGCAAGCTTGAGCGCCGTTATCTTGCGGATGGAAAGAAGAAGAGAGAGAAAGGAAAGATCGCGCTTGGACGCCTGGCCACTCTCTGCTGAGAGAGCTGCTGCTCCGATTGTTTAACTTGTTGATGCGACGTTATTCTACTGTTTTTCTCTCTGTCGTCTGGCTGCAGCATTCTCGTCCGAGGATAGGTATTTATTTTTTATTTTTTTTAAATGAAACTCACCGTGGATGCAGTTTAAAGAGCAACCTTCCCTTAAGGTGGGTGGTTTTCTTTCTTTTTTTTTTTTTTTACTTTCATTCCTGCTTACTGACGGGTGACGTTTTTTTACAAAATCCAATTCATATTCTGCCGCAAAGTAGGCTTCTGTAACACAACAGTTACAACGAGGGAAAGGCTCGAGAGTGAGACTCAACAGTGCAATGCGCAGTGTCAGTATAACTAAATGGGTTTGTGTGTTTTCTTGTTGAGCCGAGGTGTTTCGGGAGCCTAACCACCAGTGTGTGTCTGTGTGTGTGCTGTTCCTCCTGCAGATGCAATTCATCTCTGAACCATAGCACTGTGAAAACCGGAGCAGGGTTGTATTGAACACTACAGGCCAGCATGGCAGCAGGTGTAGCGGCATGGCTCCCATTCGCCCGAGCGGCGGCCATAGGATGGATGCCCGTGGCCAGCACCCCGATGCCCATCCCTCCGCAAGACAAGTCGAAAGGCAAGGACGGGCTCATCATCCTCAACGTGAGTGGCACCAAGTTCCAGACGTGGCGAACCACTTTAGAGCGGTACCCGGACACTTTGCTGGGGAGCACGGAGAGGGACTTTTTCTTCCACGAGGAGACGAACGAGTACTTTTTCGACCGTGACCCTGACATCTTTAGACATATCCTCAATTTTTACCGCACGGGGAAACTACACTACCCGCGCCAAGAATGCATATCAGCGTACGACGAGGAGCTGGCTTTCTTCGGTATCATCCCCGAGATCATCGGGGACTGCTGTTATGAGGAGTACAAGGACCGGAGGCGCGAGAATGCAGAGAGGCTCCAAGACGACGAGGAGATGGACATGAACAATGACGTCACGCCGGTGAACCTGACGCCCCGGGAGTTCCTGTGGCGGGCTTTTGAAAACCCTCACACCAGCACCTTAGCTCTGGTCTTCTACTATGTCACAGGCTTCTTCATTGCCATATCAGTGATGGCCAACGTGGTGGAGACGGTTCCGTGCGGGACTTTGCCCAACAGGTCTAAGGAGATGTCCTGTGGAGACCGTTACGCGCTGGCCTTCTTTTGTTTAGACACTGCGTGCGTCATGATCTTCACGGTCGAGTATCTCCTCCGTTTGATAGCAGCTCCCAGCCGGTACAAGTTCATGAAAAGTGTGATGAGCGTCATCGACGTGGTCGCCATCATGCCTTACTACATCGGCCTGGTCATGACCGACAATGACCAGGTGAGCGGCGCTTTCGTCACGCTGAGAGTCTTCCGGGTCTTTCGGATTTTCAAGTTCTCCCGGCACTCCGCTGGGCTGCGCATCCTGGGCTACACCTTGAAGAGCTGCGCCTCCGAGCTGGGCTTCCTACTATTCTCCCTCACCATGGCCATCATTATCTTTGCAACGGTCATGTTTTATGCAGAAAAAGGCTCCACAGCCAGCAAGTTCACCAGTATCCCTGCAGCGTTTTGGTACACCATTGTCACCATGACAACACTGGGGTAGGTCGCTGTATATGAAGTCCATAAAAACCCTTTAAGCTTTCACCATAAATCACCGCCTCAACCAGCTCCCTGCCCCTATGAAAATCCATATTCATAGCAAGTCACAGCACAAACCAACCCATAAATTGCCTAATTATAAGAATAATCAAATATTTTTTTTATTTTCCTAATTCTTAAGGAGTAGTTTAATTGGCACACAGAGCCTAATTAACACAAATCTTCGGCCATTGTTCGAGCTAATTATGGTGCGGCCACAGGTGTGCATTTAGTGGGCATATTAAGGGCCTGGAGGCTGCAGCTCAGCCAATATGAGTGCAGCAGTGGTCTGCTTTATAGAAGCTTCTGTGCGCCATTCACTGCCTATCAATGAGCCTGCACCTCACAAACAGCCCTGATCCGAAGGTTAGGCCTCGTCCCTGCCTGTTTTTCAAGGGTCTTTTATTAGAAGCGCTCTTTTGGAAAGGTTACTGCAGTGAACACAAACATTGTGGTTATTTATTTATTTATTTAAAGAAATTCCACGTTACAGGAGAGCCCTCACAATGAAAACAGAATGAAAGGCTTGCAACTGGCCAATATCCTGCATACCGCATTCACAGGACAAACAGAGGCAAGTGCAGTGATTGAATCAAAGGCAAAGTAGTTTACAGAATGTATAGAGTACACACACACATACACACACACACACACACACACACACCAGAGACACCTCCCCCCTCCATACACCACCAATCCTCTGCCTCTCACTCATTCTCTCTCAGCTCTTCTCTCTTCCTTTAACGAGCTACAGTAAATATTTGAATGCTAATTTCATGCTCATGAACAACGTCAGCTGTACTATGTGCTGATGTAGCATAAAATAATTAAAAGCGGTTAAAACGATTACATCAAATTAATTTGTATTGATGAGCTCAGTCAACCGTTCAGAAGCTTGCGTGGGTTATTATTATTATTGTTATTATTACCATTATTCACTCCAGCTCAGCATCCTGGGGGCGGTGCGCTTTCCAAGGTGCTGAAAAGTTGTTATCAATGAGCAGACTGGCTGACATTTGGTTTTTATCCGTTCAAATGAATAAAGTGAATGTGGCGTTTGAGTGCCTGGAGCACGATTAAGTTATACAGTGGGAAATAATAATCGGACCGTTTCTAATTCGTGTGTAAAAATATCCCGGGTTGCTTCTTCTTTACTCTGCTGCTGCACGTATGAGGCTGAATAGCCACTCAGCCAATGTTAGTCCTCAGGCGCTGCTCTCCACTGATGACACAGAAACGAGGTCCTGTTGAAATAATGTTGTCTTTTAATTTCAAAGTCATAACATCGCAGATCAAACATTGCAAAAAAACAAATTGCCGCTGGCGCTGTGTGCTTGTGTGTTTAAGTGTGTGCTTGAGATGTGTCAGGCATAGCTAATTTTTGTGAATATAAAGTTGAGCTGCGCACTTTTTGTGCATAATTTTTGTTTTAATTGATGCAGGAAAGCTTCTTACAAACGAACTGAATCGTACGCTTCACTTTTTGTGATGTGGATCCCTCCTGATGCTTATATCTGCATTGATGCAGGCGCTCTGCACCTGCTTACCCTTCAGCTCTGCAGGCAACATATCTTCTTCTTCTTCTAGTTATTATTATTATCATTATTTATTATCTGCGCTCATGCAGCAGGCGACACTGAATTAGTGGATTCCCTGTCTTCTTAATGGCATACAAAGCTTCCCCCTGCGCTCACTCAATACCAGTCGAACTACCACTCACCCTCGAAATGACCAATGAGTGCATAATTAGTGATATGCATGACCCGATGATTGAAGCTGCCAGCTCAGACGTAATGCTGCATTGGCCACGCTTTCCATTCAGATGTAAGGCGAGAGATGAGAGATGAGTTGTGTAAGAGGGTACATTATTTATCTTTGGGGAGCAACAAAGATATTGCTGCATTCAGCTCGGAATCCCCTTTGTGTTGCTTAAGATGGATTTGAAAAAGATGTTCGGCCGTGCGAGAACAAAACTGAAACGTCCTTGGTAATGGGGACGTTTCTGTCACTCCATTGTGAACCATGACAGCCAGGCTGACAGATTTGCAACCTGAACTGAAGCCTTGCAGTGGTGCAGAATGCTGCATAGTGGACCACCGGTGGAGAGGCTGAATACCCATCACTGAAAGACAAAGTCGGCCCCTTCTCATGATCCATCATTGTCTTGAGGTCTGCTTTTAAAAAACATACAGTAGAGCTGAAATGTCTGCTGAACACAGTGGAGTGAGGAAAATATCCGTTGTTGTGCTCTCCTCCAGTAACCTTCAAATGCTTATCTGATCTGGGGAAATGAGCTGTTGTGATGGTTTGTTTCAGATCTCGGCATGCAGCAAAATTGATCCACGTCTGACAAATGGTTATTTAAGTCAGATTTGAATGTGGTAGTCTTTCCCTTCGGTCGCAAATAAGCTCTTTAAAGACTGGCAGGGGCGCTGCTGGCTGCAACCTCCATTTGAGGCATTTGATTTCATTCTGATAGTCAATGATGCCTTTTTCCTGCATGGTATCATGATGCCTTTCCACTACATATATTTTCAATTTCCCTGACTCACACCCTGTGGAAGTAAAGACAGTGGCATGCGTTCTCTCCCCTGCTGATGGCCCATTGATTGTGCTTAAGCAGACGTGCAGACATTGGGAGAGCAGGGGCTCCTGTTCAGAGGCACTTGGCAGGCAGCCTGAATGAAAGGGAAGGGTGCCTGGAGACCAGCGGAGAATCAATAGCACTGTGCAGCTGCGTGTCACGCCTCTGTGTGTCTACTGCTCTGTGCCACCAAACACAGGACAAGACCCACTTATCCCTCCTTATTTATTGAGCCTAATCTCTGTGGCTGCTTTCGGATACCTAACAAAGAGGAATCTGCCTCTCACAGGATGCTCCTGCCAAGATCTTCAAGAATTGGGTTCCTCTGTGTGAAATAAGAGATTTTTATCAGCTGTATTGTGTTCTGTAATATCTTTAAAAACTGCGCTGTGGGTGTGTAATTTTGCGACTTGATTTAATACTGTCCATTTAAGGCAACAACAGATTCCAATATAGAGATAGCACTCCACTTTATTAGGCTGGAATCAGACATTGCAGTGTTTTCCTCCTCTTGTTTTCTCTGGATGATCCACACAGTCAGGGTGAATTAGCTGCAGAGGGACTTTTTGGTGCTTCAGATCTTTTAAGTGATTTAAGGTGTAATGGAGTGCACTGCTGAGAGCAGCTGTGAAAACGGTGGAAGTCAAGCGCAACCCACAAGGGAAGAGGAGTGGGGAGGACAGAGTTTAGTGTGGCACAGTGGCACACACGTTCCTCCGGACACAAACAGACATTACCTTTGATAGACGTGAAGGGCTGTAGTATCTGACACAAACACTTTTTTTTTTCCCCCAAACACACACACACTTTTTCTCCCATTCCTCATATCAATATCCTTCTTCCTGCCTCTGAATAATGCTGAGGGGCAGGATTATTATAATTACTGATTTGTTGTGACATTTATGTGCATTGTCCTACGGTGCACCGAACACGGCCGTACATGTAGTTGCTCAACAGATGCAGAATTTATCACCATGTCGTTTGTCTGTGCTACAGCTCCGCCCACCAAATACGACGGGAAAGGCTTGACAAGTGAGCCCTATAAACCTCTCAAGATAGGATTTATAAGACTGAGGAGGCAAGGTTAACAGACATGGGGGTCACTGTCGGGCCTATAAACCACCAGAAGGATCACCATTATCATGCTTGCCAGTTTTGACACCTCAACCCCATTGCAATCAAAGCCTACAATGCAAAGCATTAACTTCATGTTTCAATATGGTGCAGAGGAAAGCTTTTTGAAGTCCAAACCATTTCAACCCCGTCAAATGTAATTGAAATGTACAGGAACAATCTGGAGGGCCTTTTACTGTATCTGCACCCATGAGATAACAAATGCATTCTTGATGATATAGCACTCGTGTGGTTGGATAAGTTACCAAGCCCCTCGCAGCCAATGCAGAGGATTTTCACTCAGTTTTTTTTTTTTTTTTTCTTTCAACGGAGCACGACTGTCAGCGAGATCATTTGGTGTGGTTGATTATGTACTGCAATGGGTGTAATTTTTGTGTTCAGGAGAATACATTACACCACTTGGCATTGTGTATGTTATGCACATTATGAAAATCAGCAATCCATTATGAGCGATGTGATGAATTACTGTGTAAAGCAGAAGTGGCTGATGTGAGATGTGTAGGCTGCCATTAGCCTGTAGGCTCACAGTGCCTCTCCAGGTGCTTTATTGGGGAGGAGAGGTGATGCTAATATGAGGCTGGTATAATGGTCCTGAAGTGACAGGTGACTTAATGAGAGGAACCTGGCACTGAAATGTGTTCTGTGCAAAGCTCCTTTCTGCCCATGCAAATGACTGCGAAATGGAGGAGTGAGAGCGAGGGGCGGGAACAGGCAGCCTTCCTCAGAGGAGATTAAGATCATTGTAAAAGACAGAATCTGTGAAAAAAAACAAAAAAAAACAGTGATGGTCTTTTTTTTTTTCAAGCTAAATTGAAAATACGCAAGCCCCTGCATTTTCTTTATTCTCTTTGTTTTCATCACACTGAAACAGTTTCACACTGGCGGCTAGAGATTTAAAAGGGTGTTAGGGAGGTGTGAGTTGAATGATTGATTAACATTTTACAGGCATTCATATATTACAGATTTATTAGATCGTATTTATGTACTTTAGTCGGCAGAAACTTCAAAGACTTTCATTTGCACCTTAAATTACATTTTAATGATAGTGTATATATTTCCATTAAATAATACAATGTCAAAAAGAGAATGTGTTTGCGGTCAGTCAACCCTGAACCGAAAACAGATTATGGCCAGCTGGTAGGTTGATGTGAGGATACTGTGTGTGTGAACTGACTCTAAAAGCAGGCATGCGTCACTGCGGATGGTCAGATTGATAAATAATCTATATGGCAAGGACAAAATGGCTGTCCCTCCATTTGATTCGATTTCTTTGACAACCCGTCTTCGAGGCAGCGCCAATAACACTCATTCAATGCGGGGGGTTTTCATTAATTCACTTTGAATGTGCTGCATTAAGCAGGGAAATAGACTAGCATGTTCTGCACTTGGGCCTGGGTAACGTAGTGTGAGGACATAAAATATGGCATCAGTGTTTTTCCATTGCTCAGCATTTTCTTCATCTTCTTTGTATTGCAGGCAACGTCAAAGATTAATGGAATTTTTTCCGGAACAAGATTAAAGTTACTCCGAATGAATGCAGCATCACTGCATTAGGAAATAAGGAGATATGTGAGAAAACACATCACCTCGATTTCATTGTTGTTAGAAAGTATTTGCTCCGCCTGGCTCCACTTCCATCCAATCTAACAGACCAGAAACCCTGACCCAGCTTGAGAGAATGATTGAAATGGGGAAATATTGCCGATTATGTGGCTGTGTCCTATCTTGAAAGTTGATATGTTGTAAAAAAGATATCGATGTAAGTGCATGCCATGAGATCAGTGGATCAAATGGTGTGCGAATGATAAACCCAAGCCCATCAGCTATCTGCTCCTCTGGTGCTGCCTCCCTTATTTACATACTCAGCATTTACATACAGATGAAAACGGCTCGTCTGGTCATGGAGATTGGTATGCAGACACACATAATGCCTGCTCATCACTTTGTTAAGATGTACAACTGTATTTTAAGTAGATAACAGCGTGCTTAGCATCAGATCCATGCGATTGTCATGTAGGGATCGCCAAAATGTATGTAAGGAAGATTTTAGGATTGGCCGGGTAAAGGCTGAGCTCGTTAATCTAAACACGCATCCTCATCTTTTTTTTAAAATTTTTATTAATATTTCTGTCTCTGCTGACGGAGCTGGATGCAGTTTTAGTGGTTCAGAGAGGCCATGCCAAGGTGGCCGAGACGAAGGGGCGAGCAACACAAAATTTTGTTACCGTCCAATACGAGGGCCAGAATCACTGATATCGATCTGTGACTTTTCATTATTAAAGGCGGTAATGTAATATCATGAAGGGGAGGACACATGTTGTGATTTATGAGGTCAACATTATTACCTTTTTTATTATTAATATAATCCTTCGGAATATATTTTCATCAGGGTTTAGAAGTAAACAACAAAAATGAGCCAACAAATCAGCAGCAGAGAGGCAAAGACTCCATGCATTAACAAGTGTTTGTTCCATTTTCTTTTCCTATCAATCTTATTGATGCCACTATCAATACCCAAAGTAAGACTTATTGTCTGTAGTATCCGTCCTTTAGTTATCGATCCACCCTCCCCTACAGCACAATGCAACTTAACAAAACGCAGGCAAGTGAATGATTTATCTTCAGCACTTAATACAAATTTGACCTATAGAAATGGTCTAATGTAAAAAAAAAAAAAAAGGATAAAGCATAGGTGTCATGCCCTAACTTGAAATATTAACAAAAGGCAAACATAATTTGTGCATCCCCTCTGTTATTTGGATCTTCTCCAAAATGAAGTTGGTGCATCGTTGGTCCGTGCTGCGTCCGACCACCAAGAGTCATGAAAATTGGAGCAGCAGTTTTTATTAGCAGTAGTCGTATTCATGCTGCCAAATGGGCAATAAATAAATAAATTCCAAAGAACAAAATCACAACATCTTTGGTCATGGTAAGAACTTAAAATTGACAGGTTTGTGCTGTATTCGCAGCTATGAGCCAATAATATTTGTTGCAGCTGCAGTGCTGTAATAAGAGAATTCCAATATGTTGGAACAATGTAGTTGGTTGTTAAGTCTATACCGTCCACAGGTTAACCTACAGGGAAATAGGCACTGGTTAAGTAAAGCTATTATAGCTGTTTTTTGCATTCAAATATTTTTATGTGCATTTTTAAGTTTGGCATTAAGAAATGTGATTGCCCTCCCAGAAAAATGTTGACACTTACTTGAGGCAGTTTTTGTCTTTGTGCTAAACGGGAGGTTGAATCTTCTGCAGAATAAATTCTCACGTACATTTAGCTCACTTGACAAGTCAGCTATTTCCACTGTCGACATTTTCCTGGAAACTTTCCATGAAAGAACAATTAAAACTCCTGAAGCCCTCTCTCCTCTTTTTCTGCCGTCCTTGGATCAGAAGGCCAAAGCAACTTGCTTTCTTTCTCTGCTTCTACAACGTTGCATTTCCTATAGCTACAACTTCTTGCGAAACCACACTGTAGCCTAGATACTTCACTCCACACCAGCTGATAGAACCTGCAATTATGTTTTCTGTCCCTCTTATTCTGATATCTCAACAATACTGTGAAGGTTATTAATAAAGATGTTACTATTCCATTTTGTTAACTCATGTCCAACATTTTCACATACTGCACAAACCTTTTTTATAAGTTCAAGTTCAGCCGATAAAAGTTTCCTCGGAGAGGCAAACTGCATTCACTAGCACTCACTTGTTAAAATGTTCATGGTCAGGGTTTTACTCTAAGGTCAGAAAACTAATTACCAACTCAACATGGTGTTAAAACAACAGAGGAATGAATTGATATGAATAATTCCCACACGATCGCATTAGCATTGTGAGAAGAGAAAACGTCGAGTTAAACATATGCAAGTCACTGGCCTTGCATTTGTTACTTCTGTGCAACACTTGGGCTAATCGGCATACAAAGAACAGGCTGCGGTTTGTTTTCACAAAGGACTGTAACATTTTAATGCCCGCTATGCCTGTCTGAGCATTACACTGCTCCCCGCATTGGCATGTAATGAGTGCTGGTTGAGGGAGAAACAGTTGTTGCTTTATTTTTAGTTGCAACTGTAACTACGGTAAACACTGAACTAGCATTCATTATGCGGCATTTCCCACACCCCATCCAGCCTTTGCCCCTTTCCTGACCTCGAAATCCATCTATGCAGCACAGATGTAGGAACAAAAAGTTATGAGGGAGGTGATGATAGTCCCACGCGTCACAGCGAGGAGCACGGGAGGGGTGAATTGCACTTTGCACCGATTTTTTTTCACTCAGGCACATGGGACAGCATAGCAAACACATCTTGAAACGGTGCCAGCTTTTATAATGCCAGACTGTGAGTATCCCTTCCCCTGACATTTGTCTCTTTATCAAAAACGCCCCTCAGCCAACAAGCCAACATCTGTGATCAGCAGAGATTCAGAGATTATAGCTAACAGCAATCATCAGTCTGCTGTGTGAACGAAAAAGAATTCAAAGAGTGATGTAACTTCTGCTGGTCCGACACCTCGTCTGAAGACTGATAGGATATAGCTAGATAACGCTTAAAAAAGGAAAGTTAGGCTGTTTTTAAAGCCTCTCGGCAAAACATGAACTGAGGTGAAATGAGGGAAATACATTACCTTGACAGTTACCTCAGTTTTAAAGTACCTACACTTAAATGCTGTGTAGCATACATTTATTTCCCAGACGGTGGCACATTTTCAATGTATAATAGTGTGTAATGTTAACACCAGATACTGTCTTGTATCCTGTGAGAGCGTTGAAATCAATATAGATGTACCACAGACAAACAGAAGGCAAAGCTTGTCATCAGTTTCAGAGAGAGCCGAGAAACTTTGATGCAAACACATTAATTGAAATTTGGTTTACAGCCCATTCATAATACGTGAACGTGCGCAGCTTCAGAGCAAAGGCATGAATATTGATTCAGCCTGTTTGTCAGCTTAAAGCTCTGTTTCACTCTTGATGAACCGTCTCCTTTTTGTCGGCGCTGAGGCATCTTGTGCCAGTTTACAGCGGCAGGATACCACAATAAAAGCTCCTCGTGATCAATACTGATCCCACTTGAATGAAATCCACGGCGCTCGCTGTAAAGGCGGAATACAGATCTCTCTGTGAGCGTTGCTTCCAATCAAGCCGCCCATACATGCCACTGTTAACCCAGTTTCATTGTTCCGACTCTGCCACGGGGTCCATAGATTATTAGTTTCTGCATGCAGTATGAATGATAAGAGGCGATGTCCCATTTCAGTTTAGGTATAAAGAGCTTCCTCCTGTCTGCCTGGCAGGGAGGTCCTGCTGAGATGAGGGATGTCAGCCTGTCACCCTGACGCATGGCAGCTGTTTCCTGTCTGCCCCAGCTTCTATAAATAGCTAAATATATCACCTAATGTAGGCCATTTGGTCAAACAGAAACTAAACAGGGCATGTGCTCTGGGGATTTATTTTTCTCTCTCACCACAAACTAATTTCTCATGTACAGGTGTATCAGTGTCTTTGTCTTCTTTAGCCGTCTCTATGTGGTCTCAGGTGGATTGATGAGATATAAAGTAGAGATCATATATAGTGCTTTTATTTTGTGTCAAGTTTAAACTTTCAGACACCTTCGGCTGATCATTTCTGCTGCTCCAATGGAAGTGCAATGGATTTTGTAAAGATATGTATTAGAGCTTGACCAATACTGAAATTAGAAATGGTGGCTTATTGAGCTGGGGGAAAAAATACATTCTTTCTGTGGATTTTGCACTGATATGACCTTGCAGAGGTACTAAGAAGGCTGCTCTTTAAAACAGATACCATTATAAAAAAAAATATTCATTATACAGTTAATGTATACCATTGTCAGTCAATTTAAAATAAACATAGTCCTGTATGTGCAGTATCAGTCAATTGATGAGCATTTAAATAAAGAATATATACAAATAAAAAGATAAGCAGTGTATATTAAATACCAGTCAATTGCTAGTATTTGAATAAATACAATCCTTGACACAATTTTTAAATCATGCCAAGTATCATTACATTATGAACATTTTATGTTCTGCAAATTGGACAATGTATGTATATGTTGACACGGATTAACATTGATGTGTCTGTGATGGGCTAATAAAAGTGGCTGACGGATAAATCAGTCAGGCTCTAATAAATAGGGTAAAAATATCTGTTATTATGTCGACCATTTCTAATTAACAATGAAGTGATTTGATTTTTTTTGTATAACCCAAACATAAAGGAGGACATTATGCAAAATTAATACAAATCCAGAGTTCATCAATGTCAAAATTCTAAATTATATTCGCCAAAACAGAAGTTCATCGGTTAGACCGTGAAATGCATTTCTGTGTCAAGTTTTAATTGAATATAGGATGAGAAAATGATTGCATGGTGTTTTATTTACATTAAAGTCAATCAGGGTTGGTCTCTGAATGTAATATAGATATCAGAGAGCATAAAAAAATCATTAAATAGACCTCAATAATAAAAAGACGCAGTAAAATATCCCATTTTTTTGTCATATAGACCAAGTGTCAATCATTGTGCCATTCATTTAGTTAGGTCAGAAATAAGAAATTTCAAAATTTAGAGTTCTTGGCCTTTTAAGGTTTATTATTTTATCTGCATAATATGTTTGTTTTAAAACTGACTCTATTGCAAAAATGGCTCCTGAGCAAAGCAAACAGAGTAACCATGAGATTCTGTAAATTGGTGGTGAACACAATAAAACCTGTACAATATAAAGCCTTCTGATACAATATCTCTGCAGTAACCACCAGCTAGTGAACAGTGCTTTGTCTTTTAGTTATTTTTTTCCTGTAGGTGTTGGTTCTTATTACGAAGGCAGTCAGAATTTTAATCACACACAACAATATGATGCAATTGGATTACCACAAAGTATGGTCTTAAAGAATTACCACAGTGTTAAATCAACACTTCACTGCCACAGTCACAACAGGGACTGAGCAGTAAATCTTCACAAAGCGAAATGGTGATGATGCTTTTATTGTGCCCGCCACCTGTAATTCAGAGCAGTCAGATGGCAGGTTAAAGGCACCACATATCAGTGTCTGTCTCTGAGTGTAATTTACTATCCCACAGTGATAAAGCATAGTATTTTTCCAGGTTTCTGCATAAGCACACAGTAGGGTTTTTTTTAGCAACACTTTAGCAGCCTCCTTCTCTGAATGGCAATGTTTGTCTCTCAGCTGCGTGGCCCACATCTTTAGTCCAGACTGAAATATCACCACAACTGTTGGATGGATTTCCATGATTTGTCATACAGATATTCATGTTCCCCAAAGGACAAAGCCCACTGACTTGGTGATCCCCTAATTTTTTTCTCTTGCTTCTTGGCCTACATTCCTACATTCCTGTGCCCCCAATAATGAGCTGTAATCCATTCAGGTTTCATCTAGAGCCATAGTCTGTGCAGTGTGTCCAAATCTTTGGTTAATGACCAAATACCTGCCAAAATAATGACCTTCACATCGGCCTCAGCTGTACTTTGTACTTCGTGCCAATTACACAAAAATCTCTGTGTCTGTAATGTGATGCCAATACAGACATGTCCTCCTTTGCATTATTTCTAATAGCCAGCAGGGGGCGACGCTACTGGTTGGAAAAACAAGTATAAAAGAAGATAATTTTAATTCTCACTTGACTTGATTTATTACCTAAGTAAACATATTCCTAATGAGTTAATGGTCTCAATCTTATTTTTCAGGTCTTCTCTAAAACAGTGTGATGGTGATTTGATAAATTGTTAATCCTTAAGAGTAGAATAGACTTTAAAGCAGGGCGCGCTTTAGGCGGTGGCTAAGTTGTACCATATTGGTAGCCTAAAAAGCTCTTGGTAAAAATTCAGCAGTGCAAAAAGACTGAAGGTAATTCTGAATTACATGTGCACCTTGCTCATCTCGCCAACGTTAGCTTTAGCTAATAATTTATGTCCTCTACCCCGACTTTGCCCTTTTGTCCAGAGAAGTAGTCAATTATAGCTTTCAAAAAACAACATGTTAATGGGGCAAAATGCTAAACTTAGAACTTCAGAACTGCATCCACAAACCACATGTGGTGTGATGACTACTTCCACTTCTTTTATGTTGTTTTATGTCGTGCTACTGAGCTAACGTTTGCATGATATTCCACATAATTTAGATGGTGATCACGTAAATCTTAGTCTGCTAGAACGAGCATGTTAATACTGTCATTGTGGCCATATTGTAGCATTTAGCTGAAAGCACCGTTGTGTGGCCGTACAGCCTCACAGAGCTGCTGGTTTTAACTTCTGTCAGTAGAAACTACAGTCTGTCAAGGTAACAGTGCGACAAGTCTAAAAATGGTAAGACATGCTTATTCTCGCTCCACCATCACACTGAATGATTTTCACATTTCATTGTGCTATCACAGATCATTTTAACATCACTGCTTAAAGACAGTGAAGTACGCTCAGTTCAGGACAGTTTGCTGTCATTGTGTTGTAGCTTCACTTAAGGTGTTTAACCATTTTGTCTCAGAGCAGGATCTTGTGAGGGAAAATATCTATAATTAGTGATAGTTTGGACTTTTATTATAAGTGGGGCTGTCTGAGGTACTGTACCTAACAATCAGACAGATTGTTTCCTTTCCTTCAGTCTTCCTCTGCAGAAGTTCTTCTTCATTATACTGTGGTTCCACTTGTCTCCATGCTGAGTGGCATTTTGTCATTGCTGTCTTCATTTCTTGCACTGTTCTTTCCTGAAACTGAGGAAAATCTTGGGTGTCTCACTGGCTAACACTGGTAAGTGCGAACAAATAAAACATGAAAAATGCTCGTCATATAAGAATCATTTACTTTAGTTCTTTCATGAGACACAAACCCCATCCAACTGGGTGAAAGTCTGCCAATAGTTTGACCCATCCACCTCGGCTCCCTCCTGCATCTGCCATTTAAAGTCTGTAATGCAGTCAACCCCTACTACTACATCAGCAAGATGGTGATGGAGACAGTCTGAGATGTAAATATGAGTCGTATTTATTTATTTTACGTGAGCCTTTTTTTCAGTGGCTTACATGCGTTTTGCTGCTGCCCCCATGCACAGCAGGATGTTGCTTAGCCTCCATGTCAGCTTGTCCTGCTAATCTGCAGGTGTGTCTGACTCATCACCACTGACTATGGAAAAGCACCTCATACAACCCTATTAAAAATAACACAATCTATCCCTTTGAGAAAAGGACGTTCTTCTTCCACCTGGCTGGATCCTCTCACAAGCTGTACTTGTGAAAACGCAAATAAAAAAAATTCCAAAACAAGTCTTTGTGTATTCAGCTCAGGTATTTTTTAAGCCTGCATTCAGGTAGTGACACACTCCAGGGGGTAAGTGAGGCTACAAACCAACAAGTTCACACCAGGTAAGCATATTGAAATGACAAATCCTCATCTTAGCCTGTCAGAGCCTTCTGATGCCGTTAATGGCTGGATTTCATTTACTTAAGAATGGCAACAATTTAAAGCTATATTTACAATAGGAAAGACGATAGTTAGTGTAGATTGATATTTTCGCTGAGGTTTTATTGAAGTGTGGGTTCTGCTTTGACCTAAAGGATTTCCTGCCTGCGTGTCTCTCTGCAGGCGTCCTGCACAGGAGAATTTCAACTGCTTAAGGATTGCATTTCCATGTGGGGATTTTCGCTTCTTTTTTCAAGGTATTAGTGGAAAACCGTAAACAGTTGATTATTATTTGTATTTTTCCCCTTAGCCAATTGTCCGTAATCCCTGTGGAGGAGCTTAAGAGTTAGATTTCTGGCATGCATGGCCTTATCTTTACATAACGGCCACAGACAAATGGAGTGTGTCTCATTTTGACTAAGCCACACATTTGGGCCGAAAGGCAAAGAAAGGAAATCGTGTTGCAGAGAAGAAAGCAGCTAAGACAGTTAGCATTAATAAATCCGGACACTGCGATCAATTCGGGGTCCAGCTTTGTGTCATTTACTCACAGATGCAGACTTGCTCTCACATGCATGGCAACACACGCTATGTACATTCCTGATTTAGATTTTATGTGCATACGACGAGCTGCTTGATCCTCTGGTCCTCGCTGTCCTCTGGAGGTCACAGGGGACTCCTTCCTGAGCATCCTGAGAGACAGATCCAGCATCAGCTCCTCTAATGTGACATTCAATTACCTCCAAAGGTGAAGTGGTCTCATTCGGATCCAAAAATCAATTTTGCATGGACTTTGCCGCAGTTTACACCTCCAGGCTCTTCTCCAGACTTTTGTGTATACATGTTGGTGGCAGAAAACAAGCTGCGTCTCCGCCGTTCCAACTCCCATCGTCTTTCCTACGAAATGGCATCCATCAAAGTTAATGGGCTGTAATCATCACCACAAATACACTGTCACTCGTCCCACTGCTCGCTCCTGAGTATTCAACTCCCAGTCAATGGGATGTAAAGAGTGACAAGCGTGAGGAACACAATTTCCCATATCATTAACGACTCCAAGTAAGAATTGGAAGAGAATCCAAAAAAACTTGGCCATTTTTCAGAATTTAAAAATCTTGTCTTCGGGGACTGCAGAAGAGAAACATTCATCAGATGTGCATGTGACACACAGTCAATACCACTGATGCTGTATTTCGGGAACTTATCAACGTTGTCATCTTGTGAAATAATTCTTATTAAAGTATGTCACTCACTCCTGACAGATCTGCTGTGTGGTAGATTAATTTTCCCAAGCAGCCGATCCTGCCAGCTTCAAATCAGAGTTCAGCGTATACCATATATCTACTTATCTCCGGGCTGTATGCTGCTGGACGTCTTATTATACATCACGCAGGAGCACACACACACATACACAGACTACTCTTTCAGTGCCTGGCATGGCATCGCTCCAAGAAGACCGTCCCTGAAGTATTTGTGTGTTTGATAGGATGTTTTAGCTGCAACGTCCCCAGAAGACAATTTGTAGACCTCAACAGATGGAGAAGTCCAATTAGAAAGCGGGCGAATGAATGGGAGAGATGGGAGACAAACGTTCCAACTCTTTCTCTCTCCCCCAGGACAGACTGCTAATCTTAGAGTACAGGTACAAAACCAACATCACTTCTGTTTTTGTGGGGAAATGTTAAAACAAAAAAAAACAACAAAACGAAACAACGAGAGAAAGAAATAAAAGCTCGAAAGCAGGCGGGGGGAAAAGCGGCTGTGATTTGGTATCTTAACACTACACAGTCAAAGAGGAACGCGTTGAATTTGATACAGCTTGCTCTCACTCCACATCTACAGTATGTAAAAATATCTCCTTCTGTTGTCTGATTCTTCAAGGGCAGACGTCCCACAAAGCAATTGCCTTGCCATCAGCCAAGACCAAAAAAAGGAGAAGAAATGAAAAAGTGCTTAAATATAGCAACCCCCTGGGATAGTGGGAGGGAGGGCGTGCTGTAGTGTGATTAAAATGAATAACCTTCATTCAGTCACGATTGTTAACGGTACATTCGAGTGTGCTGTCTGTGGTGGAGCCAAAGCGGAGTCTTTACGCCGCCTGTCTTCAGAGTGTTAACATCGTTATTCATCAGGAGGCCTGTCCTCCGCGTTGACGAAGATGCTGAAGTTATAAATAATGGGAGTTGTGTTATTAAGTACACATGCTTTCTCCTGCTGGCCCGGGGTCAGTTTAATTCGGGCTGAAGCCACCCCTGCTGTGAAACCCGTTGATGACTGATAGATTGTGTGGATGCAAGACCAATTTTCATCGGCAGAATGACCTTTCGGTTGTGTTGTTGTTGTTCCGCCCGTGGCCCTGAGTTATTATTTTTCGTGTCATTTTTTGATTTGACAGGAGAAGTCTCGTGGAGTGAAATGGAAAAAGTAATGATGTCCCGGTGCGCTCATGAAGTATCGTGGTGCAGGTGGGGAGATGGTGGATATGGCTGCAGCTCGCAGCAGCTCTACTCTGCCCCAGGGGCCAGTCAGCAGCTGTTAGAAGAGATGCAGCTCTTCCCAAGACTTCCCCACAGGTTCTCGCTGGTTCCTCGTACTCGCTGTTATCTGCGCTCGCTGCTGTCGCCAGCCTGGCTGCTGTCCACACTCTCTGAGAGAGCGCTCAGTACATTTTTACGCTTCACCACTCTTTCTGTCTCATCCCAACCTCCGCTATTCCCCTCAGCCTCACTCTGAGATTTTGAAGTGTTCCTTTGAACTTGCAGCTGTTTTTTCTAAACGGCTGGAATTTGTACCTTGATGTTTGTTTCAAAGATGCACACTCCGAGGAATTTAAAACGCTTCTTTCACTTGCATGACAAATATTCTGAGGCCATTTTTGTGCTGAGTTCTTTATCTCCTTACAGCATCCCATACAAGGCATCTACTATCCTACATGAGAGTTCGCATGTACAGGAAGCAAACTTGAGGATGCGGGGCTGCAGCTGTTTGCCGTAAAAAGCTGATATAGACAATTTAAAGTTGCAACTCAAACAGAGTCAAGAAGTTTTCTGGTGTTGAGCATGAGGAAAATCGATTCCTTGCTCTCCAACACAAATTATCCAGAGACTTTCTCTTTTCCTCTGAATTCTAGAAATATGCTTGACCTGCTGGGCATTACTTTTGTTCTCTGGCCTTAAGTTGTTTTAAAGCTTTTATAGTTGTGGTCTGCCCAGAGACCGCAGAATGATAGTCAATCATTCATAAAAGTTCATACTTCACTTTTCCAATATTTGAATGAACAATCCCAATAGAAGACCCACTAACCAGACGATTTCTCTTCATCGTTTGAGGGAGTTTGCTCAGTTGTCTGAGATCTGTTGACATGTGAGCTCACTAGTTTTAGTATCTAAACATTCACAGGTTCTATCTTCTTAACTGAGAGGGAGTGCAGCTTTTCTTTGTCTTCTATAATTGGAAATTAAATAACCTTTCCGTTGTGAACTGTTGGTCAAGACATCAGACTTCAGGTCTGATGATGGGCATTTTCAATTATTTTTTGACATTTAGGTCTAATAGTTTAAACAGTTAACATTTTTAAGGAGTGCTTCAGTGATTTATTACTGCAGTCCCATGAAGTTTAAGCATGTGAGAGACAAATTAAAAAAGGAATTGTCAGACTCAGACCAGCAGAGGAAAAGATTTCCGACTTCTTCTGATAGCATGAGTAAACAGTATTTGCAATTCTCAAAATGCAACTTGAAAGCATCTTTCATTAAACCCTCCCTGCCTGGTAAATGCCCACTTCTTTAACTCCACATTTCTAGTTTGTTGCTCATGGCTTGTGTTTGAAGGAGACTGGTCTCCCCTCAAAAAGACAGTCTAGGGCATTTGTGCAGGCAGCAAAATACGACTCATATTTCTGTTTTAGACTGACCTTTGTCGTCATCTTATGTATTAATAATAATCATTGATGGTGATGAGTTAAAATGGAAGATCTCGCACTGTGGGCTGGAGGGAGGGGAGGTGGATGGGTAAAACAAAGGGAAAACAGGGTAATTCTCTTGTGTGAAAACAAAAGTAAACTACATTTTAGATAATATCTTCTTTGGCTTATGTTTTTTTAAGATGTAATGTAGATTTATTATAAAGTTTTAAAACTGCCTTTTCTAATGCCTAAACAGGAGTTGTTTTTTTTAGTATATATTCAAAGAAACTGCAGCCTTTTTATAAACCACAAACCGTAAATGTATGTTTCGAAACGTTTGCTATAATTAAAAAGCCCCGCTGTACCATGGGTATTATTATAGGTGGTGCCGTTTAATTAAAAAAAAAAAAAAAAAAAAGAAAAAGTACTCAATATATGAATAAATACTGAAAATAATTTCTGGCTCTGAATGGCTAATACTGGCATATTTAAATTAAACAATGTCTTAATGCTTCTTTACAGTCGTTGTAATTTGTCCAAGAGCAAAAATTTCCCTGAGCACAGAATCTGGTGACTCTGTTCCCTGCCGTTAAAAAAGCAGATTTTTAGATACTGTAGCTCATGAATGCACACGCTGCAAACTCAGAGTTAAGGGGCCATTTGGTGGAGGGAACTGATATCCAGCGGCTGCTCTGTGTGGAATCGCACATCAAAGTTAATCTTGCACCGTCTGCTCTGGCACCGCAGAGCACTAATCTGCTGTCAGTGTAATGAGGCTCCTGGACCAGTTCTCCTTTCCAACACAGAGGCACTAATCCGCAAGACCTTTCACGTTTTCCCTCTTCTCCATCACCTGAGCACACAACAAAGGTCACAGGGGTCACTTTGAAATCTCCTCTGGTCAATACCGGCTGATCATTTGCATAGATCTCTGTGTACAGTACGCGCCAGTAGCAGGTCTGTTGGTCTGCTATGTCTTTGTGAGGAGGAATTTCACATTGCAGTCAAATAAAACAACAACACCACTAATACTATTAACAGGGATATTTATAATGCTTAGGGGATTTAAGGATTCTTCAAATACATGGTTCAGTTCAGACCTCTTTTTGTGGCAGTTAATAAGAAACAACAGGGGAAAAGAATCTGGGTTTTTATTAAATCAACTACAGAAACGCTTCCAGAACCCCCAGGTAGATTTACTTAATAAATTGTCTTCACATAAATTATCTTAATTTAGAGGACGAGTTTACACATTGCTGAAATTTACAAAAATAAACAAATATTCCACAACATCAGAGAAGAATAAAATTATGTATTATGTTGTACATTGTCCTTGACCAATTCAATATTTGCAAATTCTTTATATGAAATTCAACTTGAGTCTATATTTTAGCAGTGCTATCACATTGAGCTGATGGTGGATGTAAACAATATCAAAGAGTCCAGGGAAATAATATACAGCTCGATAACCAGGTCACAGCTGCTCTCTTTAATGATTTTTATGCTGGTGGTTAAACTACCCGGTGTTCACAAGCATTGCAACCTCCCCTTCCTCCTTTTTTCACTCCCTTTGACGTCTCTGTCTGCCCAAGGTAATGTGAAAGCCGTTGACTTTTCTTCCAGGACATATAATGTCCATGCAATCATGTCTTTCTAAAGCAGGACCATGACATGGAGAACAGATCCACAACATGAGACCTGTGAACATTGTGTCCACTTTCAGGTCTTGGTTTCTGAACTCTTACCCCTCTGCTAATACTACTACTGAAATGACTACCTAAAGGACCAGTGTGAAGGATTTAGTCTGATCTGCTGGCAGAAATAGATTATTTAAAATGTATGTTTTCATTTGTTTGTAAACACCGCCATGTTTCCACAGTTGCCAGGAACAAACAAACCCAATTACTCTAGAGAGGGGCTTTTATGTTGAAGTGACGGCTGCTGTAGATTTTCAGACACACTAAGAGAGGAAGTGTGAAGTGGCATTCATTTGGCTGCAATCTGCAGCCTCACAGCTAGATGGCACTAAATCCTACACACAGTTTCTCTCGTTTAGTTCTTCATTTGTCTTATCTAACATGTCGTTACCTTTTCAAAAGGTATATAATGAAATATGGTGAAAGACAGTCTTAAACTACATATAAACATGACAATTTCTCTCTAAAATCAAAATACTAAACTCCTGAAACCAACATTTTTGATATCATCAAGTATAAAGTGGAGCAGCTACATAGACAGCAATCTCAGAAAGATGTTATAGATCACACCCAGCGCACTCAGATGTTTTGAGTTTATGGTTACATAATCTGTTTCAGAATTGAGAACGATTTAATTGGAAAAAAGTGAAGAGAGCAAACATGCTGCGGGTCCATAAATATCAGTCTCATATTCATTGATTGCATTTGAAATGCCATGCTAAAATATGCTTTTTTGCATAGTAAAAGAGTGTGAGATTTTTAAATATGTTTGAAGCCTTAGTATGATCAAAATGCTACGTGAGATGCATACTTTTCCCTGTAAAATATTTCAGTTTGCAAACACTGTGCACAACTCAGCATACAAATCCAATAATGCAGTGCAGTGCTGGTGAACCCTTCAATACAAGCAATAGTGAATGGCAAATTTGTTGATATCACAGAGAATATTGTCTGACTTTGTGTAATGCTTTTTAAACCTAACCTTGTTCATTCTACTTCACCTCAACCAAGTAGCTTTGGTGTCTTGCCTTAATCAAGTGTTTACAAAGTGTTTTTAAAATGTTTCAAATAGACGTCATCACATGCCATAGTTTGTATCATATAAAAAAAAAAATTGGCAGGAAAGTATATTACTTTGATTTTTTTTTTTTTCTAAAGCGATCATCAAAGGTAGCTCTTTAACAAGATGCACTGTGAGTTTGTAATTTTTAATAGCTGCAATACTCCTACAGAGGTCAAGAAAAGCCAAAAACTCAAGAGGTTCCCTGCTTGCTGTCAGACTGTAGCTGAGGTTGGCACAGATTACCGTTGTAGTGAGTCTCCAACCGGCAAAGCGGCTTTCAGGAAATTATGTGGTAAATACAAAGCACACATACTGCTGTTTATTTACTTACAGTCTGCTGAATGATAGTACACATATTGAGTGTGTAGTGCATAGAATGGGATTTCAGACTCAGCAAATGTTTATGCAGCCAGCCTTTAAACTTGATGACAATCACAAGTTTCCCCCTCTGGTTTCTGGCTTTCAGACACCGGGTCATGTTCACAAATATTGATTGACCTCACCTCGGCCATGGACCTAACATATTTTAATTGTTAAATAGGGTGGTGGTCCTGTTAACTCCCCCCTCCGGCCTTCACGCAGCGGAGGTGATGTAACTCGCCGCGTGCTCGATCAAAGCTTTCTGTGTTCAAGAAAATGCCACCGCTCTCTCGACCGCATGCCGATTAACCTATGATGAATACGGAATGAGTTAATTAGCATAATCGCTTGAGTGTCTGATGATTTCATTTTATTATCACGTTCTCTCATAATCCATAGCTCTGGCGCCCCTCCGTGCTTCCAGCCCCTCTTTCATGTGCCTTTGCCCTCCCCATTCAGCCACGAAGCAGTGTAATTGCATTATCAAAGTATTATACAGGCGATGGGGGAATGTATTTTTAGCCTCTGGCTTGCTGGAGTAATGTAAGGAGGGCGGGCAGAAATCTAAACATGGAATGACAAATGAGATGGTGAGCAATGTTTGAGTCAGTTTACCTAGTTTCATCATGTCCTGCCTGATCGAAGACTTGCATCATGCAGACCTCCCCCTGACACACAGATTGCTGCTCTCACACTTGCTGTTTGCAGGATAGCATGCTATTTTATGGGTCCGTGTGGATACTTTACCCTCGTAAAACTTCTATTAATACAGCACAGCCATTCATCTTGTAATTAAAAGGAATTGCCACAAGGAATTGGTTGTAATCATGACGATGAGGAGCCGTAGTAGAGGTGACTTGGCACATAATGGCAGCGGAACAGGGCTGCTTTTTTGCATAGGACAGCAGTTGTTTCTCAAGTGTCAGCAGGTGTAGACTGGGAGGCTGGAGAAGAGTAGAAGAAAAGAAAAATGTCAAGCAGGGCTGTGCTAGCACTGCATGATAATAGAAAAGGAGGAGAGAAAGAAAGAGAATGAAGCGTTTCATCTCCATCTCATAGTTAGAGGCAGGCAGGTCCGGGCAGAGGAAGGGTGAGTCAAAGTCAGGAATGGAAGAGCGGTAGAGAGGAAAGCTTTTTATCATCCCTGACTCTTAAGAAGATCTCCCAAATGAGAGAGGGCGTGCATGCTAATGTCAAAGCCGCGGTGATAACTAGCCGCCTGGTTTCGCAGGGTGAGGGTTAAGCTGGGATTTGGAGGGCTGAGGGAATACATGTTTGATATGTGAGCGGGAGAGATGAGGTGCCTTTGCCAGAGCTATACGTGGGGGATTATTCTATATGGTTTATCTGTGTCTGCATGGTTAAAAAGAGAGGAAATTCTCTGGCCTTTATTGGTTCTGTGTAGTTCTTGAGACTCCACCGTGAACCCTCAGCTGGAAGATCAAAGCCACATTGACACTGGTGCATCAGAGTCTTCATTTACAATGCATTAACACCGACTGGCATGTAGCCATGCGTGCTATAGCTGTCTCCTTGAACTTCACATGCTAACCTTCAGCTTGCCTTCACAAATCTGCAGAGACTTGATCTCAGCTGGATTGTGGAAAGCATGAAAAAAAAAAAAAACAATCTCTCACATCTCAACCGCGCTTCATTTTTCCTGCATTTCAACATCCTGTCGAAGCGATGTAGTCTGTGCATTTATGCCCACAGAGCCGGGCGATGTTCACCTATCTCAAAGTTGTCCTTCCCTGTAGCTATTGTTCGCAGTTACTCATACTTGAGTGCTCTGTTTTTTTCCTACCGCGCGTATTACAACAGGCAGTGCGGTCCTCTGGCTCCCTCCTATCTCTGCTTTCCCATCTCCCCATTATGTTGTGTAGTCCTGCCAGCCAGCCTCTCCTCTATCCCTTATCACCTGCAGTGAAAATCTAGCAGGCTAATCCCAGCGCCTGTGGGATTCCCCCCTCTATAATGATGTATATCTGAGGGATAGCATCAGAGCAGAGCCCTATCAGCCCACACACTCTTAATCCCATCAGTCTTTGGTGTCCAAACCCAAGAGAGGCAACGTTTTGGATGTTGTGCTCCCGGGCTTCAGCCAGAGATGCAGTGCAGAACATCAGGAATGATACGTGGCGTTGAGGGATCATGTTGGAGATCATGTTCATTTATTGTGCTTCTAATTCTTGAAACCTTTTGGTGTACCTCCCCCAAGGATTGCATTGCAGCAGCAGCAGCAGCAGCGCTCCAAACTGTAGCTGAGCCACTGCATTGGAAAATTCCTGCAGGGTGATAGCCACCAGTGATGCTGCCAGTCGCTCTGGCATTACAGCAATTCCATTTTGCAGTCTGTTTGTGGCGGAGATAGATAAATACACAGTGTGCTTAATATTTTAACATGCTGACCGAAACGCAAAACAGATTTACATTTGCTTCATCAATAATATAGATTTATGGTACACAAGAGAGAGTTTTCTTTTGTTCGGCTAGCTTCACTTACCCTTGTTTGTCTGTGAATGCAGCAGTCTGTGTTTGCTGCAGTTCTTCCTCTGTGGTCAGATTCATGATGCCTATTGGCACAGAGAACGATCATATAGCCTTTCCTTTCTTGTTTTTACACACTAAATTTTTTATGAGAGCTCTTAATATGACATAACCACCCTCAAGACCTCTCCTGCGGCACTCCATAAATCTTCACAAAAACACCCAGAAAAATTTATATCTTCTTGTCACTCATGTTAGTATGCCTCTGCGACATCCGGGCAGCGCAATCCATTTTCTTGAGATTCTGAATTCATAGTTGTATGAGCATGATGGAGTTCAGGAGGAAAATTACTTTTTTTTTGGTACATCTATTATTTAACTGTCAGCAAGGATGAATATTGCGCTCTTTCAGCCTTGTGGGGAAGGAACAGAGAACCGTATTGTCATGGAGCATTGCTCCATTTGCTCCTTGTCATGACTTATAAAAAAAAAAATAAAAAAAATGGAGCCTTTCCTCGGTTGGTCAGTGTAAGGCTTCATCACTTCTATGTCAGGTCCTCCGATAACATTTTAATGCTGTGTCCACTCTGACACTCCCTGATCCCTCAGTAGCTTTACATTTCATGTCACGCCCGCAGGACATGTCAGCGCTTTAAGGATATCCGATACTTCCCGACCTTGCCGCTCTCCCGCTGTCCCTGCACCATTTTAATGCCCCTTTCTGTCATTATCAACTTTTGATTGGTACAGTCGGTGACAGTATCGGAGTTCCAGGATAATTGACAGGTTTTGGTCTCACAGGTTTGGAGGGCTTGTCTGTGCCGTAGAAACCATTGAACTGTGAAACCGAGCGAGTGAATTACCTCAGGAAGCACTGATAGGGAGCTCAGTGTGTGATGGGATGGTTGGTGAAGGTCAAACAGAAATTCATGCCTTCACCGAATTATCAAAGACATGCTGATGACACTCGATGCAGAGAAGACATGTTTGGAATTTACCATCTCATCTTTTTGAAATGATAAAAAATGCTAATGCCACGTCGGACTAAAATGGGATGACCTTGACATTTTTTCCTCATAAAGTGCTTTTTTAAATTAATGTCTTGTTTTTGCATCTCAAAGAGCATTTCATAGTAAGTTCACTATGACTCAACATGCACAACAGATGCCAGTGAGTCCAATGAATGTGCCTCAGGGCGTTTTCCCCTGCCTGCAGATAATAAGAAACAAACGCAGTGTTGGATGTGAATTCAAAACAACCTCATGCAGGAAGGTGAGATTGAAATTAATTTTAGTTTCAGATTATCAGATTGCAGGCCCCACCGAGCAATTATTGGCATGAAACAACGGATCTAGATGATGCACGAGATAGGGCAGTGTGCTTAATTCATCTTGATTGTAATCAGCTGACGAATCAAAAATGCTTAATGTATTAATCAAATTAGTTTCATTGCTTTGCTTCTCCCTGAAATATCAAAGTGGAGTAGATCAAAGTGCGGTTTGATGAGATTCAATGTCTTTACCATGACGGATTTAATAGAACAGCGGCTCACAGTTCAGCAGCTCCACTATCTTTATCTGAGGGGTTTTCTTCATTTGAACACTTTGACCTTCGCCTCACATCAGAGGAATCAAATGCCGTGAGGCCATTTGTTCCCTTTGCTTTTATTATTGCACTTTACTGCCATCACTTCTGCAGGAGGTGAGTTAGTTTCACGGTAAAAGCCAGGAAGTGGAAGCTAGAAGTACCATGACAGAGGTGCCAGTGGATGATTGGATTTTAACGCTGGTGACAAAGCCCTCTCAGCTGAAAGATCTGCCACAATCCGTCTTGGATCCTAATTGTCAGCACTGCTAAGCCGCTGGCGGTGATCTCAACTGGCGTGTGAGTCTGCGGGACAGCAGGACTTACTTCAGACCTCTATGATTACATCAGAAACTTAAGCTTGTGCGCACTTAAAAGGGTTTTTTTTTATGTAAGTGTTGCCTTTCTCCTGCCAATCTCCAAACCCTTTGATAGGTTGGTTCATTACCGCACAGCAGCAGGTCACATTTTAACAACTTAGGTGCATTTTACTTGAAAAGATTTCATTCTATTTTGTCTGATTTGAGAAAGAAAAAAAAAAGACCTCCCGTGTCTCTGAGAGGAGAAATAAACAAATGACGTGTCTGTAAAGTCATCCAGATATCTTGTTTTTTTGTTTTTTTTTCTTCCCGCTTCCCACTAACCAGATGGCAGTCAGATTTCAGACACAGGGTTCTGGAAGACAATCAAGGAACAAGATTGCTTTTTTAGGAAGGGGGATTGGTTTAACTAGATGTCAAATTAAAGGCCTTTTCAGACACACACACACACACACACACAAGCCATGTTCTCATGACTGCTTGCGTGTGTGTGTGTGTGTGTGTTCCTGTCTGTCCAGGCGTGTCCATGTTTTTGGTGGTCGGCTCTCGCTGTGAGGCGATGAGGTCATGTACAGAAATCTGTCTCAGAGCACCCCCTGATGGAATACCGCACCGCCTTTAAGGTCAACCGCACAAACTCTTGCCACGCAGGTTGATACAGGGACTCATGAATGTTTGATTGGTCTATTATCCGAGCCGGGTGGGGACATTCATCCCCCGCTTCTGGAATTCAAATATTCCTTTTAGCCTGACATTTCTCCCACACTGTCTGAAGCAAACCCCCAGTTTTCCTCTCTCGCCGCCGCGCCGGGCTTCATCTGCAATGCTGTCATCTCACTGTAGGACAATTCTACAGAATGCGCTGTTTTTAAGACCGGTGCGAGCGTGAGCGCAGTATGGTTTCAGGTGGGTGGAACTGGGGAATTGATACTCAGTCATTCCGACACTCCTCTTCCTCCTCTGCAGGGTGGATAAGGATCTGGCCATCCATCTTCGTGTCTCACCCATGTCAGCTCGGGGTAGAAAACGTGGGTACCTGGTAGTCAGAGACAACAAGAACAAAGCAGGAACATTACTTTAATCTCTCGCTGCTGCTAATTCCTACCTCTGCCGTCATCCAGGAGGCAGAGCTTTGTGTATCTCAGCTTCCCCCTTATGAACAATCCATCACTGTTAGTGTTTCTCTCCAGAGTGCGCTTGCTCCTTTCTTTTTTCACCTGCTCACTGCTCTGCTTTGCTTTCAGAAGAAAGGACTGCAATATATTGTATTCCAC
This sequence comes from Hypoplectrus providencianus, assembly GCA_028566105.1. Lineage (NCBI taxonomy): Eukaryota > Metazoa > Chordata > Actinopteri > Perciformes > Serranidae > Hypoplectrus > Hypoplectrus providencianus. The sequence continues at coordinate 5,575,541 of JAOWBC010000049.1, read as the reverse complement.
AGATGACTGTTCAGGCTTATTTTCTCATCCAGCAGCAGCAGGAGCGGCAGCATCCCGCGATTGAAATAAAACACACGTGAGCAGTCGCATTTGTGTGAGAGAAAGCTTTCCTGCATTTTTTATGTGGATCTCTTAATAGGCTTTTAACAGTACATCCGGAATCTATAATTGACACCTGCTGTCAGGCTTTGTCGGTGATTACATAGGAAAATGACTTGACCTGTAATGAACTGTAAAACTAATGACATCTGTGTGAGATTACTCAACTTGAAAGCAAACTGTTGTACATGAAGTCCCATCAAGCGTGATATTAAAATGTCCACTTTTACATCTTTCCGCCCAAGCTCTGTAAAAGCCCAGGCTGTTGGGCCCAACGTGATGGAAACCTGAGGCTAATGACTCAAGCAGACGGCCGTGGGCATTAGACAACTTCATTTATGAAATAGTCAACCTCCCGTGTAGCGATACATTCACATTACCCTGCCTCACTTGAGAGACGCGCGGCTGTCACAGCCACTGAGCAATGCTGATGTCCTTTCCTACCTGCATTCATCTTACTCTCAGGAGGTAATGGTCTTCTCAGGTCATTTGCGCATTAAGGTCCCGATCATTCATCTCACCCACCTGCAATCCTGTGGATTTCTGGTCCTCGGCAGCACGTAGAGGGATGTTTAGAAGACAAGGAAAGCATACATGCTTTGAATCGTTCATTTGCACTCTCCTTCTAAAATCCCGCCGGTGCCTGTGGCCTAAAGTGTCTGCAGAGGGCTATTCATGAGCATGCAGGTTATGTTCAAATGATTTGTGGCTATAATTTGCTCAGTGGTGCCTTGGAGAAATCAGGGTTTGTTACCTAATTATTTCATGATGTTGAATGATAATCACTTCCCAAAGTGGCAACGGAATGACTAAATGCAGCTAAATGTTTAGTTTCGAAGTCCTGGCTGCTAAGTGGGAAAAGTGTTTAGTTCACGTACAAACATCTTAAAAATCGAATTGTCAAACTGAACAAACTTTACTGAATCATCACTGAATGAATATGTATTTTTCAGCCGGAGGGGCTCTCTGTACTGGTTGATGAATGTAAGTCATTTCATCATCAGAGGCTTGTTAAAAGAACAAAAAGCCACAGAAACAATGATGAAACAATAACTGTGTTTCATATATTTGGCTGCTGAGTCATTAACCTTAACCTAATAATGTCTGTATAGTTTTAGACCAAAGGAGGGACAAAGTCATTAATGCAAGAACTTTTTCATTTTCTTAACTCAACGCCTTCATTTGTTTCGGTTTTCAAACTCAAGTTCACTTAAAGTAGTAAAATATATAAACCATGGGTGAAAGATTTGTTTAATTAAATTATTAAAACATATCAGGGGCTCTTGTAATTGTGTTTTTTTTTTTTCCATATTCCTACAAATCTGTCCATACGGGTAGTTCTTGCATGTTCTTAAATGTAGCAAGACGGTTCCAAGTCCTTAACTTTGAGGTTTGAATCACAAGTTGTAATGCTCTCAATACCATTTTTACAGTGGTGAGGAAAGTATTCATATCCCTGCCTTAAGGAAAAAATATTTATACCACACTGTGAATTTACTCCACTACAAATAAAAGTCCTGCATGTAAAACTTACTTAGGTAAAAGTAGAAAAGTAGAGGCATGTATTTAAAGTATCAAAAGTAAAATTACTATTTTCATTTCATATAAGTAATTAAAAACGTGTAATCATTTTATATTGATCGTGTTTTTTTATGTTGAATCTTGGCATGAAAAGTAACTAAATCTAGCTGCTAAATGAGTGGAGTAAGAAGTAGAAGATTTGGCTCAGATTTTAGTGGAGTAGAAGTATAAAATTCAATGAAATGTAAATACTCAAGAAAAGTAAAACTACCTCAGAGTTGTACTCAAGTGCAATACTTGAGTAAATATACTTAGTTACATTCCATTGCTGTATTTATACAACAGCTCATGTGAACTTGGGTAACAGGAAAAACAGTGCTGCTAAATTCATTATACAAAAATCATGAATCGTGTTTTACAAAATTACTATTTCTTTTTTCTTCTAATTTGCTAGAATATCACTGAGCTTTAAAAAGTAATACTGGCATTGCAGTCATAGTATATAGCAAGGCCGGGGAAGGCATGCGGCACTGTCAAGTAAAATAGCTCAAGTCAAAGTGAAGTAATGAGTCACTGCTGGTAAAATCCAAGTCGAGTAAGTCAAAAATCATCAAATTTGTGATTAAAGTCATGTGGAATGGAGTTCACACCTCTGTTTTGAACTGAACGTTCCAGTTTGAGCCAGAATCAGTCAGAGCTGAACGTCGTGTCAGCGTGGACAGAGATTCATTCAGCTGCATCTGAACAGCAAAACAAAGAGGAAAGAAGTGAGCAAACCAAATAGTCACTGTTCACTTTAGTCACCCTTTGAGGTGAATTGAACAAAACAACTCAAATCAGCAAAGTGAGTTTTAGAAAGTGCTACCGGACTTGAAAACGTAAAGAAAGCGAGATCATGAAGACAGTTTGATCTTAGCTTTACCGTGAGCGTAGACAGGTCCGGCTGCCTGATAGAAGACAGGCACATTAATCTCTTTAATGGGGATGATTCAGCTCCATCTGACATATGTACAACCATTAATCTGTTCATGCTGAATGTAGCCTGCTCAACATTTGTGTAATGTTGAAAAATTGCATGCTTGTGCTTAAATCAGATCAATGTCATGTACCGTTTTCCAAAGAGCTGCCTGTATTCGCTTTATCTCGAACATGAACTGCTCTAATGTGGTTTCACTGTGTGTCTGCATTCAATATTCAAGGTCCGTTTTGATGTGGGAAGAAGAACAAAACACACGAGTGGCTGTTACTGGGGCCCACACACGTAAAAACCATTTCTCCAGGGCTCGCCATCGCACTGTTCCCGTCCCCTTTTGCTTTTACTTGATGTGATACTACTCTCTGTATCTTTCACAAGCTGTTTGGCTAACAGAGGTCACAGGGGATATGTAGCGCATTTGGTCATGATGTGAAAAGCATTAGCCGGTGCCAGCAGGTGTGTAATTATATATGAAACAGGGCTTTAAAAGAGGAGCATCATGATGGCATGTAGAAAGTAGGCCAGGAAGAAAGAGACTTCAGAAAAGTCCTATTTATTCCTCACCCACTTCAAATGTGTGACTTCTCATTTGAAGTTGTGAAATAATCCAAGGTCACTGTAACTATTTCAAGACTATTAAAAATAGCATGAAACACACAACAGCGTACCATGATGAAACGAGCCTCCGGGGCGCTTTTTCTTTCAAAGGGATACTGCTTCTCCTTGTTGTTCTGCTCGCTGTGCTCACTGCTCTGTTTTCTGTGTTTCAGGTATGGTGACATGGTGCCAAAAACAATCGTGGGGAAGGTGTTCGGGTCCATATGCTCTCTGAGCGGGGTGCTGGTCATCGCCTTGCCTGTCCCTGTCATCGTGTCAAACTTCAGCCGTATCTATCACCAAAGCCAGCGGGCAGAGAAACGACGAGCCCAGAGGGTACTGACTCCCCCCCTCCCTCCGCCTCTCTATCTCTCTTTATTTTGCCTCTATCTGCCTCTTTCCTCTGTCCCTGTCTTATCCGCACGTAACAGAATGACAGGGCAAACACTATCTTCCAGAATATTAATCTTTTATTGTGTTTCTGTGTATTGGGTGGGCTCAACTTCCTTGAGTATATTTCAGTGGGAGAAAGAAATAAGAGAGGGAATGACAATGACTGAACAAATGATCTTCAGAATATTGTGTCAGCAGCTTTTCAGTAGCAATATGTGCATTTCTTCCTAAAAGTGTTTGCTAAGGCAGAATTTCCTAATCGTAGAGTTAAGCATGGCCTCTCCCTACTAAATACTGTGGCTGCCAGAGGGAGACAGAGTCAATTAGTGTGACAGACAAACCGTCAGAGGCTAAAACAGGGGTCTGTTTGTTCAAACAGAAAACTCGGCTTGCTAGAATCCGCGCGGCGAAGATTCGAGGCACTAATGCCTATATGCGCTACAAACAAAATGGGCTCCTGATCGACTCACTGGAGGAGGTAACGGGACCAAGCGGCGGCTTGGGGGCTGACTGACCGGGGCCTCGCTGGCGCTTGCATGCAGCTCTGCTCGGGGGGCCATGCCACCACACACAGGGGAGGGGGGTGGGCTCCTCATGCTGTAACACAGGGGCTGCTGTCATTCCAGTGCTTCAGTGTGATCGTCCTCTCTCTTACATCACACCTCTCAGCTGCAGCATTGACATGCTTCCTCAACACTCTCTCTCTTCCAAACAGCAGGAGGGCCAGGCAGGCACACTTGCCTTCTGGTGGAGCACAGCCATTACAGTCACACTGACTCATGACCAAGCTCTGCATGTCTGTCCAACAGGGTTTGGAGGGGAAGGAGGGAACCAAAGGCTTACTGGACAGTAGGCCGCCTGCGGAGGCTGTCTGCTCGTCCTGCATCTCCTCTAAACTCTGTTTCTGATCTGCCGTGTGTGTTCTGTGTGTTATTTCTTGAGCATCCAGGTTGTAGTGCAAACTAACATGACATAACCTTCCATCCCAGAGCCGTGCAGAGCCTCATCAAAGTGTGTAGTGTTGTTGTGGTTCCGAAATCTGTGACGTGTTTGGTGCAGTCTGTTCGATCTGTGTCTAGGTGTGCCACTGCTGTTGCACTGAAATGAGCTCTAATTTGACTTTTCTGGTCCTTCTCACCAAATCAGCGAAAGAATGGCTAAACCAATTCTATCAGTGAATTCTATCAGCCACGGTCTCTGTGCATCTCGAAAACATCCCCATCCCGCTAGGTTCTCAGTAGATTGGCTGCCGTGCTACAGATCAGCATCTCGACCGTCAATGCTTTGCGTACTCTCCACTACATCACTGAGCTAGCTGTTGCCTGAGACTCTTGTTCCTGTGCTGAATCTGAGCCTGCTCATCTACACTGTTTTTTTACTTTGTGTGTTCGAAGGCCTCCAAGGAGGCAGGACAAGCCCTGGTGGCGAAGGCCCCCAGCCCTCCTTTTGAGAGCCAACATAATCACCTGCTGCACTGCCTGGAGAAAACCACGGTAAAATCTGTTCTTTTCCTCTAAAACCTGTGTCCACCATCACTCCGGCATCTGTCATTCCTACGGGCTTGGAGTTTAGACAGCTTTTAATGTTTCTTTTATGTAGAACTGCATCACTTGTGTCTGTATTGTATCATCTGTACTGACAGCCCTTTCCTGTGTGTTGCAAATAGAAACAAAGTGAGCTTTTTCATCCATGCAAAAACTGTACAATTTATTTTACATGCAGCACGAGTTAAAAATAGCTGTAAATGGGGCTGGGAGATGTTGAGTCCCCTCGCCGGCAACATGCTAAAGATAACATGACTCAGCCAGCCAGTAATATTCACAACCAGCGTACTTCATTTTACAGTATCAATAATTTAGAGATGTAAGAGCATCTTTAGTGCTCGGCTGTGACATGAGTTTTACACATGCAGGTCTAAACACTGTACAGAGACATGGAGAGGCAGTAAATCAGTGTCCCTCCTCATAGAAGATCCTCCTCCTCCCCCCAGTGAAAGGCTCGCTGGTCGTCTGGGAAAAGCTCCATAAAGGCTTCATGCCATTCATATGGCAGCGCACATGTTTACATTAGGCCTCTCATGGTGTGCATTATAGATGGTAGGAGTGACAGATGGAAGGTATAAGAAAGGAGGCATGATTCAAGACATGGCATCGGATGCTGCACGGCGTCACTCTGCCACCTGCTGGCTGAGCCCGAAACACACTTAGAGCCTGACCTTCAAGTCATGCTCATTTGTCACAGGGATAACAGTTGTGAATGTTTTCACAGATGGCACTTAATATGGACATCTGGGCCAATATATTTCTATTCCCTTGATGATTCATTTTCCAATTATTAAACAATTTTGCTGTGGATTCTGTTCAGTCTGTTTAGTCTTCACTGTGAAACATCTTTACTCATTACTTAGCAGAGCCAATCATTGATGTAATAGAGTGATTCATGAGCAACATTGAATCCAAATTTTCCGCCATCTTCTTCTGCAGAATCATGAGTTTGTGGACGAGCAGACGTTTCAGGCCAACTGCATGGAGATCTCTGTGATGAACAAATCGGGGTCCCGAGGGTCCTCGCTGTCCTCTTCTCCACATGGCCTCAGCTCGTGTTGCTCCCGGCGCCACAGGAAGAAGAGCAGCTTCAGCCTGCCCAGCACAAACAACCAGGAGCTCAGCACCATACAGATTAGAGAGAGGCCAGTGGCCAACAGGTAGTCTCCCAGTCTTTAGATCTTTTGCCTGCCTCGGCTTTAATGTCTCTCTGGACTCACTCACACCAAATACACACATATACATGCAAAAAAGCTGATCCTGTGATATATGAAAATATATAAAATCTTAAATATTATTGGTTCCACAATGCCAAATTTAACCATGTATTCATTTATGATGATATAACGACAAGTAAAGCTCATAAATGAAGATATGTATTGCAAAGAAAAAACAATAGTTGATTTCCTTACAAATAATTCACTGCCGTCATTAACATATCTTTACGCTCTGTTGAGGTGTCCAAGACATTTTTCATTTTAAGCTTATGACCTTTTGTGAAGACGTGTTTCACATGAGTGCATTTGTAGCTATTTCAATAGAGAGGAAAAAACGTTAGATGGACATATTGTTCAGTTTCTCTAACAATTTTTATATCAGTGAAGTCTGTTCATGATCCTGACTGAGGTTTGGGACTATTAGGTTGGTTCCTGAAGAGCTGTAAAGAAAAAAATGAATTTTTATATATATAAAAAAAAACACGAGCAAAACTTGACCTTTTTCAGAGCAGAAGACCTTCGGAGCAAAGATGCAGATGACTCGAGAGATTAAAATGATGAAAGAATTTTGACTCCAGGCCAAGCTGTTTTCGACATGATTGCCAAAACATAAACTTGATTGAAATAGCGTCACCCTGAGGTCAATGAGAAGGGAGAAAAAAAAAAAAAGAAAGTGAACAAAAAACATGAAGGTTTCTGCAGTGAGCTTTACTGCTAAGAGCCATAAAAACAGTATGCTGTATGTAATCAGTGATAATCAGGCATCTCCATATTTAGTTTTTGAAAAACTGAAAGCGCTCTCCTGGATTCAGACCTTTGTTTTATGTCTTACCTTCATGATGAAATGCTTTGTCGTTGAGTTATTTGGGTAGTCTTCGCCCTGGTTTGAGGACATCTGCTTTCAACCCAGAAGTGAATAGAACTGTATTTTTGGCGTAAGAAAAATAGAAAAACAGTAACCTGTCCCTCCAACAAGGTGTCTTTATTACTGAGGTAATCCCCAAACATCAGTTTTTTTCTAGTGGAACTACTTTCCACCAAATAATAGTCCCTTGTCTCTATGAAACTGCTAAACAGCTTGTGGATTATCTGCTGCAACTAGGACACTCTATCTGGAGTTGCTGTTAAAAGTAATTTTTCAGTGTTGTAAACAGCACAAGTGAAATATAGTCCACCTCTGTTTTACTGGAGCACAGCATCCTTCACAGAGATGGAAATCTCAAGATGAACAACATGTGCAGTAAGACATGTGCTCTGAAACTCAGACACTATCCGCATTTCTTGATACCACGAGTGGTGAGAAGCCTCATTATTTCAAAAAATTAGATTACATGACACCAATTAATGTTGGTGTGAAGATTTCATCCAGAGGCGAGACTTTTTTTTCAAGTTTCCTGTCATTGCATGTGATAAAATTAAATACATGTGTGAAACTTAATTTTACAGTCAGTGGGAGATTGAATGTGGTCACATACATCCAAAAACACATTTTTTGTGTGTTTCTAAGTTATTTTATATATATTTTATATTTATACAAGCTGTAACCTCCAGGGCTGAACAACAAAGCCAATGTAGAAAGCAGAAGCGATGAAAACCAGCAGTAACTTGAATGGCCATTCAGGGCTGGCTCTGAAACTGACTCAATCCCCGTAGACTCCAATGATTAAAAAGCCCAGTTTAACAGCATATGTATCCAGCCACTTTCCTGTACATTTTTATACACCTTACCTAAGTTATTCTCAGGCTTACAGCGGACTTATTAGATGTGAAGACATGCTATAAAACCAAAAGCACCCATATTTCTTGACACCTCAAGCTGTGAGAAAACTTATCTCCTAATACTACCTAATGGATAATGTGACATTGACCATTTATCTTGGTGTAAAATATTTAATACACAGGTGAGATTTCTTTTTCAGGAGGATAATTTCACGTGTGAAACTTAATTTTACATGGAGCGTGACAGTGTGGACTATAAACAGTCTGTGAGAGATTGAATCGCAAGGACATGAACAAAATGTACAACAAATAAAAATATTCAGCTCAGATTGACAAATGCACAGAAGGTCACTGGAGACTTTCCGCTTTACAAACAATTTTCAGATCACAAAAGTCCAGATTCAGAGAGTCCTTGTACTTTATTCCTGAGAAAACAACTCAAATACAACCTTACAGCAGCCTTTAACAGACCAGGCTTTATTACTAATCCGCTGTTATATATTTTCCCAGCAGCAAAACCTAGGATGTTATAGTCTTTTTCCAGCTACTGTTGTTAATTGTCTACTCAGGGGGCCCAAAATCAAACACGTTATATCTTTACTTAAAAATGTTCCCCTTTAACACAATGTGTCAGAACAGAATTTCTGCAGTTTAAGACATGATCATTGGCAATGAGCTAAGGCACCTATTTTCCACATGTTTTTATACATCTCACCTATTTCGATCATTCAAAGGCTTAAAGTTATGCTTAATTAAGAATGTGGCTGTTTTGAGTGACAGGTCGGTGCCTTTACAGATGGGCTTTCAACAATCACTGTGCTTCTATTCAGTATATTCTCTATAGACTCTCAAAGGCTGCAGAGGACTGCAATGAAAACCGAGAGATATTACTTAATGAGCAACATAAGCCAAAGCTCCTTATACTCACTCCGTGCGTAGAGCAGGGATGCTTCTGAACTGTGGCTTTTATACGGTACAGTATAAGAAAAAAAGAACTCTGTGTAATCGAGGCTTTGTGTGAAACATTCACAAGGTCAAGCCTCTCACCCTCTTTCATCCTGTGTTTCTTTTACAGCCGCTCCAGCCTGAATGCCAAACTCGATGAGACTGTGCCCTTGAAATGTGACGAATCTTACATCACTCCTTCCATGGTCAGCCTATCTGCACCGGTGGTGACCTCATCGGACGGGCACGGCTCCTCCACCACCACCACCGCATACTCTCAGAGCAACATTGTCCGAGTATCTGCCTTGTAGATGTCATGCTTATCTGATCAGCTAACTGGTCTCAAGAAGCACCAGATGCTGAGGAGAGGGACCACCGAGCATCAACCTGCCATAATCTAGAGGGATTATAAAATTAGCAGAAGTCTGGGTTTTTGAAGTAGTGATCTCATCTGATGTCAAACTCTGCATGGTATTAGAATGGTGTGGACGACTGCCTTGGAATTAAAAGCGAAACCAGCAGATCTTGCTCCATTAAGCACAGCAGAGCAAGGAAGTGTTGGGATTGCGTGGTTATCGTTGTTGCCTAAAAATACTGAGAAAAAAACTTTATTTTTGAATATGTATTGTAGTTGTATTTGTTGTCTTCTGATTCAAAGGAGGAAAGGCAGACGTTACAAGGTCACTGTTGATGGCCTCTGATGACAAAGCACACATATTCATTACCTGAGGGCCATCTTTGTGAATATTAATTCATCTCATTACACATTAGAAACGTTCACTTCACTCACCACCCAGTTAAATAGATTGTTTTGAAACCCCTCAATTAACTGATTGCTAATAGTCCCCTCACTGTTGTAAATTCAGAAAACATACATCCACTGGAATGGATAACTTGTTGTGAATATTCATTAACTGACTCATTAACTGGTTGATGTCATCGCTTGATGAATATACTACGCATCCTGACATGTTTGTGAAATGTGCAAGTGAAAATGACAAAATCTGTGTTAACTTACATATTTGACATTCTGATATGGATCTATGTGAAAGCCACTGTCATTCAATAACAATTGATATTGAGAACTATACAGGGTACGTATTAGTTAGCTCACAAGGTAGAAGTATCAGTGAACTATACTAACCCTAATGTGGACTCATAGTTTTGACCTGGACAACCATATGAAAGAGTGTTGAACATCGATTCCGTTGAGTTGCTCTTAAATTATAAAATTCATTTTAAGATGCAAGACTTGGTAGATTTCACTGTGTTACAGGGCCATTTTGTACATTTTTCATATTGTAAATATCTCAGAACTTTATCAACTGCATTTGAAGTTGGCTCCTCTTATTTCTAGATTTAGTTGACAGTCGTTGGCATACTATTTCTGTCTGTTACCTGGTTGAATTAAGAATTTGCATGCTTTCATTGCAGAATTCTGTTTTATTAAAAGTATGTCTTCTTGTTGGAGGTTTGTCAGTAAAAATGAGATTGATGGAAGGAAACAAAATGAGGCTGGTATGTTATGATGTAAATTCTGCAACGCTTTGCTTTTAATGAAATGCAAATCTTGTCATGGAGTACATATATAAGGGTAAGGAAAAAGGGACAAAATAATCACACATTGTGCATTTGGTGCAGTGGGTAGAATAAATACTGTAGCTCTACTGAAACATCCTTTAAATGACCCATGTCTTTTTTATTTCTTTGTACCACAGAGCAGTCAGGTGGATTTCATAATGTTTTGCCTGATTACTCAGAGAGCACTGCTAATGAGAGGGTGGCATAATAAGTAGGTGTTGCCGAGGACATGTGAGGACCTGACTGGCCCAGTGGTGGGTCTTGCCAGCAGGGTCTCTGGAGACAGACATGCAGGCCTCTGTGATTGTTTGACAGAGGACTCAGCAGCGTCCCCCTGCTGAGCTGATCCGTCAGTCCAGACTGCTTCTGGCAGCATGCGGCGCCTCTGCTCTGCAGTAAAACCTCACATCACACAGCGGCGCGTTAAAATAATACACCTCCTATACCCAAATAAAATTCACACTTTGACGTCTGCGGTTTTAATTCAGTTCATATTTGAACAGTGACTAGACAAATGTTAACCATTTTAATATTCAGTTACACAGTGAAAATTGAATATGAGCATTCGGTCCAGTGCCACTCAAAGGTAGATAGAAGAGGGAAGATTATCATTTCTTGTTGAATATGGACACAAACTTGCTTTTAAGTCGATAAAACTCAGTCCGAAACTGAGGGTTCACTGCAGCGTATATGATCGGGTCGCTCAGGGACGTGATGCAGGCCACAGAGACTGACAGAATCTCAACCTCCTCAATGATTGTCATCTGGGGAAAAAAGCATGGAAAATTAAATAATAATTAAGTTTAGTCTAGTTTATTCAGAAACTTTTTGCTCAGTTCATAATGCAAAACAAGTTACAGAAAACTTTTGTGGAGGATAGGTTAGAAGCAAAAAACTGATTATGAAGGTACCTTGCATATTAAATCAAATTTAATTAATATGCAATAGCATACTTTAAAAAAAAAAGAACATAAAAGATTGCATATTCATTGACACTAAGGAGGAATGTGAAGTAGGAAGTTAATAGAATGCTACAATTTGCATATTTTATATCTACTGCAAACAATAAAACTTTGAGTTTGATGTATATAATATATAAATAGTTTGATGGTGTAAGCCCATTAAAGAATTGACATTTCTTTTTAATGATGAGAAGGTAGGACAAAATGTAAACTGAACTTTAATTTTTACCCCTTCATCTTAAGATTTCATTCAACTTATTGTTTCCAAAATGAACTGAAACGATGACACGGAGGGTCCATAATCATGACAATAAATGTAAAATAATAATAATAATAATAAGATCTGGTCTTAAAGGAAATCAGGTTTGAATTGAGCCCATGTAAGCAGCAGATAGCTGTATCACATATTTATATATATACTCAGTCTAGTTCTCTCCTCCGCCCCATGTCTTACTCACAATTTATTGTTTCCGGCATTGTGACATTTCTGGGCCCTAAAAGTTGAGTTGAGTTTCACTCCACGCTCCAGTATAACGCTGAGTCATTCACCTGCTACACACCAAAACCTTCCACTTTTTGACATAATGCGGGCAGTAAAAGATATATCCTTTCCTCTCCAGCGCTTACCTGTGTTTTTCTGTTTCCACGAACGGCAAAATTCATCAGGATAGTTGTGATGAGTGGAAGCCAGAATAAGACGAAGGTTAAAATGATGTAGCCGGCACGCTTTGCCATTTTGCTCTCCTTCTTTTTGTTCGCTCTCTCTTTTCTTGCTCTGGAAGGCATCATGCAAACAGCCCCATCCACCTCAACATTCTGTTTTGCTGCTTCTGTGTCAGGGACATGGCTTGAGACGGGAGGTAATGCAGACACTTGATCGACTGCAGCAGCAGTCACTGTTTCTCCTCCGTTGCTGCTCTTAGTTTGTTTTGGTTCAATCAGTGAAACAGAAGTGATTTCAGGATTTTCTATCTGTGCAGACGTGAGAACATGGGGGCTGGTTTCTTTCATTTTTGAGGGCGCTCTGGCAATTTTCACTCTCTCTTTGGACTGCTTTTCTGTGTCAAAATTGCTTGACACCTTCTGAGGCTTTGCGGTTGAGCTCTTAACACTAGCAGCGGCGTCTCCATTTGACGGTTTTTCTTCAACTTTTGTTCCACAGGGATTGGACTGCTCTGTTTTAACAGGTTTCTCCCCAGTCTGCACTGCAACCGGCAGTGCAGGAGCGTGAGCTTGCTCTGTTTCCATGTCTGTTATTTCCAATTTATTTTTTAATTCTTTCTCATTCTCTGCACTGATGGAGGCACACTGTGGAGCTTTTGTTGAGGTCAGTACAGCAGCCTCAGCATCTTTCTTGGATGAATTTTGTTCGGCTTGTGCCACCTGAGCCACACTGTTGCTCTGGGTCTGATTTTGCTCCGATTTTCCATTTTCCACTGCCGAGGTTTCTTCTTTTCCCTGCTCACCTTCTGTTTTGTCCTTTTTTGATAAAGGAAAAGTTCCGTTGTCAAATATTTTGCGATTGTGCAATCTCACGAGGTTAAATATGCGTGCATAGAATCCAATGATTACACTAAAGCAAGCTGCCCAAATTGGGAACAGCATGTAAAGTCCAAATGTGTCATAGGTGGAGGATGTTTCTCCTGACAATCCTCTGCATCTTTCATGCACTGGTGAGTCCTTAACAAACAACAGACAAAAAACAGCCACAAGAATAGCCAAGGTCCATGTGAGAGGAATCAAGACCATTATCCGTCTCCGCCTTTGACTGGTATTAAAGGGTCGGGCGATGGCCTGGTACCTCTCTGCACTTATGCAGGCCAGGGTCACCAGCTGGATGCAGCAGCTGAAAGAGAAAGAGGCCACTTGTGTATCACAGATCAACCGGTCCACGTGTCCTCTTTGATACGTAGTCATGACGATGGTTAGGAGAATGGGGCAGTCAATCACACACCTCAGGGTGTCTATGACTGCAAGATTCACCACCAGTGCATTATTCACAGTTTGCAGTGACTTTTGGTGATAAACTGCCAGCAGGACAAAAAGATTTGCTGCAATCCCCACAGCAGAAGTGATCAACAGGATCAAGCTGTTTGCCACAACAAAGGCGATGCCAGTGTAGTCCTCCCAGTCCGTGCTGTTCCCAGAGTCCCGTGCAGGTGTAGGAGCGCCTCTCATCTCCAGGTTCAAACAGTCAGCATGTTTAGTTTTGTTCTTAATTCTCTCCGCCGTGGCCGGACATACAGTCAGCCGGCTTTGTTTGTTGGCAAGCGAGTCCCTCACTGAGTGAATGATATTAATGGGTGAACCTGTAGCTTGGACAAGTATCCGCCCTTTTCATTATCACTCCACTGCAGCAAGTCACCTGGGAGTCCTCGCTGTTCACATCCATTAAAGACTGTGCTGTGTATTCACAGCATAGACAACCGGAAAAGGACGGATAATTGAAAAGTGTTTGCGTCACTGTTGTATAAATCCTGATACATAACTTTACTACAAGCGGCTCAAATGCTTTAAGGATGATGTTGTGGAGGTTTGATGAATTGGGATGTGGGTGAAGTGGACAGCTGTCCTTTAATTTAATGCATTACCTCACAAAGGTCAAAAGCTATGCATTAAGCATGCCAGATGGATGACTTGGGAGTTCTTGTGTTGGCTGAGGAAATAAATGGAGCCATGCTGCTGGATTATAGCATGACATTGTGTAATCCTGTTTAGAGATAAAGTGTGAAATGCTCTTTGCTTCAAATGTGCAAGCTTATGGACTTTGCCAAATCTGGATTAGATCAACACAATACATTTTCCTCCTGACCATCCAGCAAATTAGGCTGATCAAACGTCCATCAAAAACCATGCTGATAAAAGCTGGAAGTTCTGGAATAGAAACTTTGGAAAAAGAAAAAAAAGTCCTCAAACATCTGGTGCTAAATAAACAACTGTATATATTTTAGGGTGTCATAAACTTGGACAACATAATGAGCATCTTGCAGCAATAGAAATGACAAGACAAAAGAGTAGTTGCAAATGAAAAACACTTTATTTAGAAACAGACTCCCATTTACAATATTGATATCAAGCCTGCCAAACAAGTGGGAGGGAACAGAAAAAAATAAGCAGCAAAACAAAAATACCATCCAGACTATTTATTACAGAAAACTTAAGGCCTTGCATAATTACAAAAGGATTATTGGAAAACAATACATCCACCACTGAACTCTTGGACTGCCAGTACAGAGTGTTTGGAAACTGCTCACTTTTTCATGTCTGATTGATTGATGATTGCAGTCTAATCCTAAAATTGTCAATCTCTATTAAATACAACAAAAGAATTACAAAGCAAAAACAGGACTGTCCCCTCTTTTTTTTCTTGTAGATTTAAAAGCATACAGGTTAATAAACTGTTCAGCTGCGACTCTTGAAATTTAGATCAGTCTCTCCCATTTCTCTTGATCATCTTTCAGACGTTTCAAGGCGCCTTGATTGGAGTCCACCTGTGGTAAATTCAGCTGATTGGACATGATTTTGTCATTATGTCTCACAGCTTAAGTCAACAAAAACACCTACAAGTACAAGTAGCTCTGAAATGAAAGAAGTTGGCTGGAGATAGGGCCTCGTTGAGGTAGGTCACCAATTATCACTGCAACGCTTTACTGACATTGGTTTTATGAGATAGACGGCGAACATATTAAAGCTTTGAGTTTGCAAAAAGTCTTTGAGTGTGCACCTTAGACTGAGAAACAAAACTGTTTGGAATTAATCCTAAACATGAACAGAGGAAAAAAAGGCATGTGAGGCATATTATTCAATTGTACCCGCTGACTTTTCTGCAGAACTTTATTATTGAAGTTGTTTGGTTGAATAATGGCTTAGCAAACATAATTAAATCAGTGCTCCAAAAAACTAACACAAATCAGTTAACAAAGAAACATCAAATTAAGTGGATCAATAAATAGCAGCCTTAGATCAACTAGTGGAGAGAGAATTAAATCAGCCAGAAATGAATCAGCTGTTTGCTAGCACTAACTCATAAGCTAAAACTCTTTTTAATTGTGCCCTTTCCCTTCATCTTTATTCAGAGATGCTTATCAGTCAGTGGTGGCTCAGGCGTGTGCTGTGTGTCC
This sequence comes from Hypoplectrus providencianus, assembly GCA_028566105.1. NCBI lineage: Eukaryota > Metazoa > Chordata > Actinopteri > Perciformes > Serranidae > Hypoplectrus > Hypoplectrus providencianus. Next base: position 5,559,866 of record JAOWBC010000049.1, on the reverse strand, counting down.
TGGGTTTGAATCAGGCTCTTTGTCATTATGTCATCCTTTTGTGAACTAACTAATCCAGCTCTGAACTGTCTATAAAATGTGAAAGAAAGCTTCTTTTACTGCCTGGCTGACTTCTTACTGCACAAGGGGGGATGTGCTGCAGGCTCGGCTTAACAAGTGCACCTACATTTCCCATGTTTGTGATTTTTGTGGGTGTTACAGAAGTTATTTACACTCATTATGTTATTTTTATGTATTAGGCTGGTGGCACAATCTGAGCGAGAGCATATTATTTTGCTTTCGCAGCTGATAACCAAGTCTTGTATTCACACAGGTGCTTGTGAGCCAAATAACACCTGTATATACTGCAGCAATCTAATATTAGATTGTGTGAGGCGTGTGGCGGGACTTATGCATTATTTGGCCTTGCTGTCGGTGTTGATGACATGACGGAGCTGGCTGTGGTTGACACTGACTTTATTTATGTACATAATAATATTTCACATAAGGGGTGCTGTGCAGTACGCGTATGACTTAAATAAACAGTATTTTTTCAAGATAGAAGCAGAAAAATTAATTTTTGGAGAATTAATTTTATTTATGAACAAATCAGGGGTCAAAGGTCAATCTCTCTCTCTCTGTTTTCAGTCCAGCTGTATTTGACTTGCCTACTCTTGTTAAAATGCATGATATTCTTTATTTTTTTTGGCAAGTTTGCCACATACATACATACATACAGACAGCACACATGCGCCAACATCAATAAGAAAAAGTTTATTGATCTAAACCAATAACAGAAGTATAATGATCTTACTGAATACTATTTTTGTTCTACAAAAATGGAAGAAGACTGTAACTAGAGGAACACCTTGCAATCTAATGCAATTCAATAAAACATTTACAGTATAGTTTTAAAATGAATCAGCTCCCCTCATTTGATCTTAACAAGTGAACAAAATAAGCACTTTTTCGTGTTTTGGAGTGGATTGCATTTATTTTGTCCACCTCCTGGATTTCAGCTGTCAGTCTCTGAGCCGATTCTGTTCTTGTGGGCTCCAGTGAAGACCTCGGTGAGAGACGCGTGTCTGTAGATGTGCAGGTCTGCATCCTTGACAAGGCACAAATAAACACTGACAACAATCACTGCAGCTTCTTGTTTTGCGCCGAAGAAAGTCACAGGGGCAACACCTTGCTGTGCGAGTTGACGTTCCTGGTTAAAGTAGACAGCCGGCTCCTCCTGTTCAAGGTGCGCATGTTGATGCTGACAGTGGGGAGCACGTGGGGAATGTAGCGGCCGCAGGACAGCACCTCCAGAGCGGCATCTCGGAACTGTTGGACGTCAAAACACAGTGAGGAAATATGAGCATCAGTTTTACTGGGAGTTTGGATCTGTTTTCCTTGTGCCAATCTTTGTGTGCAGTCATCCTTTGCATCTCAATTCATTTTCTCGCATTAGGAGCTATTTACTATACTAGGCTAGATCTGTGTGGATTGTCAAGAGCTGGAGATATCTGTCACAGAGATGTCTGCTTTTTGTTGAATATAATGGAACTATGTGGCAACTAAAATAACACATCAAGAGTCTAGACACAGAAATGTTGCTCTGGATAATTTGTAATTGATAATATGATAATGAGACCTTGTGGTTTTATGCAGTAACTTGTTTTCTTTTCTTTTTCAGTTTAGCCCCTAGTCTCTGAGTCAATTCGATTCTTACTGGGCTTCAGGTCAGGTTCAGTTTTTACAGGCAGTTTAAATTGACTTTCCTTGTGCATACTAAATGCACAGTCATCCTTTGCACCTGAAAGAGACATTTCCCTTTTTCTGTTTTCTAACATTTAGAAAGTTATTCTTTCATTAAATTCTTACATTAATCAGCTATTTATTATGCTTGATTGGTTTGGTCTGCATTGTCAAGAACCGGAGCTATCTATCAGAGATGGCTGCTTTTGTAAAATATAATGGAGAAATGTCTCTTGCTAGAAATGAGGACCTGGTTAATCAAGCTAATCTTTAAATTTGTAATTTCATGCAGGAACTTTTTTTTTTCAGTTTAGCTCATTTCCATATCTCTACACCAAAACAATCCTGAATAGAGGAGGAACAATATGGATTTTTGATTTTGGGGTGAACTGTCCCTTTAATTTCACAGCCACTGTTGGCTTTAGCTGTTTACCTGCTTGTTGGAAAGGAAGTAGATGATGGGGTTATAGACCGGGCTGGTCTTGGCAAAGTACATGGGCATGGTGGCGACCAGTGGAGGGATGTAGAGAGCTGGATCCACGACAACCACCACAGACAACACGGTGTAGGGCAGCCAGCAGATAAAAAAAGCAATAATCATGGACAGGACCATACTGATGGCGTGATCGTTCTCCTTCTGGCTGGAACGCCCACCCTGCAGCTCCACACTCCTGTTCAGCTAGAAAAGAGATTTAACACCCGTTAAAAGCTAATAGCGTTTTAGTCCGTAGGTGGTGAATTGCAAACAGATGAGGATGGAGGTTATGAACTTTAAATTTAATGGTGTTATAAACACACAGGAGCCATGATGAGCCCACCTTATTCATGGATGTGAGCACTTTGGAGTAGCAGTAGATGATGACTATGACGGGGAAGATGAAGCAGAGGAGGGTGTACAGGATGAGGTAGCTGTAGTTGCTCCAGGATCTCTCCTCCCAGGCCAGAGAGCAGGATGTCTGGACCCCCTCGGGTCCGTATCCGCTCCAGCCAAACAACGGAGCCACCGCCCAAATCAAGCAGTAGCCCCAGACACACAGCAGGCCCACGATGGTTCTCCGCATGCTCAGCTTCAGACCAGCTCTCGGCCTGCACACCACGTGGTAACGCTCGTAGGCGAGCAGGGTCAGAGTGCAGAGAGACACCAGACCTCAGAAAGAAAAACAAATCATAGTTCAAGGACCACTAGCAGAAAACAAATCCAATCGATCTGCACTGACACTGACCGCTGTCTCAAATTTACATATGTGTATTTTTTTTTTGTAAGCCATTGGTAGGTGTGAGTGATATCTATTATGGAATGACTGCATGTAAACTGAAGCTGTCTGCTATGTTTTATATGTATTAACTGCACTGAGCAGGTTGATCATTCTAAATTTCATTGTGTTCACTGTGTAAAATAACAATAAAGCTTTCCATCGATCCCTTACTAGATTTTTCTGCAGATTTTAACTGCATCTCATGGACTATCTGAGCTAATGGAGCTTGCTAAAATGCCAGCAAGAATCTACAATATCTCCCCAACACCTGAGCAAACTGAAAAGACCCTGACGTGTTCTTGAAACACCTGCAGAAGTGTATATTAGTTAAATTTTTCCCCCCCAAAGTTAGGCTGTCAAAAGTATCTACAAAACTTTTTCAATACCACACGTTTGAAAAGATTCGACAGAATTTAAAGTACGAAGGTATAAAAAAAATATAATATACAATCAGAATTTCAACCCAAGGCTGCACATAAAATCATCTGATATCTGTTCAGTGACTTTTCCTGCATCCGCACTGAGTGCAATAAAATAAAACATGTTTTGAATGCCTAGGATTTTCCCCCTATGGAATCGAAGTATCAAGATTTATTTCATTTATTTTCTGCTATTTAAGTTTAGAATTCTAGTTCAGTAACAAACCCTTTTCAGGGAATGAACTTTAAGTCAGAAAAAACTACATTTTAAGAAAAGGAGCATGATATTTTCAGCATAAAAGCATGCCAGCCAGCAGCCTTCAGCATGACTGTCTGGAAGGCCACAGTGCATTCTGAGATTTAGTCAAATGAAACAACAAAGTCAATTTTTTTTTTAGCTTTACACTTGTGCTTATTGTGTTTTCCAGTGATAGACCCCCAGGCACAGAGAAAACTAAGCTGCACACAGCCAAACCTGCTCTCTCTCTCTCGCGACTCCACTTACCAAAATAATTGACTGCAAACCCCTGAAAGACGCAGGCTGCGTGGCCGATAAAGAAGGAGCCTTGGTAGTTCGTGATGGTGACCACCAGGGAGCCGCACAGGCCGATCATGAGGTCAGACACCGCCAGGCTGAGGATAAAAACGTTCATGGGCTGCAGCAGAGACGGATTCTTCACGATCACGGTGATAACGAGCGCGTTGTTGAAAACCGTTAGCACCGTGTTGATGAACATGAGGAAGGACAGGATACTGTAGCCCACCCGGGGGAAGATGGTGGGCGGAATGGTCGCCACCTCGGTGTGGATGGATGGAGGCTGAGAGCCGGAGCTCCACAGCGTGCTGCTGCTGTCCATGGTGTCCTAAATGAAGTCCAGCTTTGGTGAAACTCCTGTGAGGCCAGAGACTGAGCCCCAGGGCCACACTGCGTCATAGATCTTATCATTTCTGATCCCTGTTAAACCACTCAGCTCTGCTCATTCTCCAAGGCCTCGGATTGTGCACCTGTCTGATAGAGAAAGCCACGAGTGCAATATGGGAAATTGGTCTATAACACGATTTGAATGGATTAATCCCAATAAACCCACTGCTATAATGGTAATTGGAAAGTTGAAGGATATTACAGAGGGATGAATCGGTCCCTGAAATTAAATTTTCAAAGTATAAAATATTTCTTTCTCAATACAGATGATGGAAAAGGGGAGAGAAAAGAAAGGCGTATACCAAAATAGATTAGCCATTCAATACATACATGCTTACTATAGTGATTAAGAGTAAATAAGTATGTTTATTCAACTACTGCACTTTAATACAATGAGACACTTGAGTATTTTCATTTTTTGCTAGTTTATACTTGAACTCTACTACATCTCAGTAACAAAAATTATATATATGTATATATATATATATAAAACAAAATATAATCAACAAAAACACTGATATGGATAAATTTGACTTTATTGATCCCTTGCAAGATTGTTCCATCCTTAACAGCTCCAGCATTGGAGTGATGAACACATAATTCAAAAACATTTAAACAGATTATTTCTACTCCGTCAGCTTTTATTCCAGTAAAATTTCTGAGTCAACCACTGTAATTAAATTGAATTACATACCAATTATCCTACCATATCATTTAGCTTTACATTCATGACATTTAAACCTGGCGAGGATCATGAAGCCATTTCCATTTTAATAAATAGTGAAATAAAAGTACACTTCATCAACACAAGTTTTAAACTACAGAAACAGAAATAACCCATGAGGACCTGGTTGTGGCCGCTAGTGATAATAAATTCCCTTTCTCTAAATTACATATATCAAATATATTCATCTCACCCTCCATCCCAGCACATGTGAAAAAATTTCACACATTTTCTACAGAAGTGTCAAACCCATGAAACTCAACGCTGCCTTAACAGATCAAATAGCAACACTGTGCTAAATATAGCAATGATGCTCTATTTTTTTCCTGACAAATATAACAAAATGAGACATACCATACAGGCTGTGTTGTGTGGAACCAGTTCAGACAATTAAAATACAAAGATCTCAGAGCGTAAATGTGCAGCGTGTATCATAATGTGCGGCTCAAAATGAAATGATGAAAACATTTGGAAAGCTTGGTTACCATAAATTACTGGTACAAAAATATAAACACTGAAGTAATGTGAAAAAGAGAATAAGGCAACAGAGTTTGTTCTGTAAATGTCAAGTCTGAGAAGTCCTGTTTAACTTGCAGTCTCTTACAGTTTGACAGAAGGATAAAAAAAAAAAAGCAGATACTCTTTCAACAGCGTTTACAAATCCTACTACAGAGATTCATGATGATGTGGCACTGCCCCCTATTGTTTAGACTGTGTACTTACAGAATCTTTGCCCTGCCCCCTCTCCCTCTCTCACACACACACAAACACACACATAATTGCAAACCTAAAACCATCAGTGCATTTAATGTTTCAAATTCTGTGTTAAAAATGTAAAAATACAGGGTGTCCATGTGAAGTGTGAAAAGCACATTCTGCTATTTTTACTTTAAAAAGCACTAAGTCCACTTAAAGACTGAATTCTGGTAGAAGTACATTACAGACTAGTTTAAAGCTTCAGCAGTTTATGTACAGACCTTAAAATGTGGCGTGCATCGTCTAAAATGCCATAAAAGAAAAAAAGTCAGTCACAAAGATCGTTGAACCCTCGTCTTTATCGTCACATGCACCCTCTAATCTGACTCTGCTTTGGTCCGGCTGAACTCTGAGGAGAGGCTGATGCCAGCAGGACTGTGCTCGGGCCAGAAGGGGGATTCGTGCTGCAGGGGGGTGCGGCGGGGGAAGAAGGTGTGCTGGAAGTCGTAGTTGAGCAGGCAGCTGATGGAGGCCATGTAAATGTCAGCGAAGCGAGAGAGTCGGCGCGAGAAGTAGGTGGGGTTGTGGTACGTCCGGAAGAGACTCCCGAACTGCCGGTTGAAGATGTCCTTCGTCTGTGACCTGCCATTAAACACGTTCATGCCGTCAAGATGAGGTTAGATATGAAAAAAAAGGAGCTCTAAGCTGCTCCTGGCTGCTAAAGTAATTATCTCCATTACCTCATCTCTTCTCGCTCTCTGATCCACTCCTCCACCACAGCTTGAGAGGCTGGGTCTCTGTGCACCTGTACGAGGGCAAAACAACGATGTTAAGCACAAAACTCTGAGGACGTAGGCAAAAAAAAAAGGGAAGGCAGTTTTTTCCTTAAACTACTCAGACCTGCATCTGTTCGATAAGTCCCGTCAGTGCCTGCAACCAGGCCATCATGTGCACGTACTGCTCCGTGTTCATGATCTTGATCTCCTTCCTCAGCTCAGGGATGATGGCGCCCGTCCTCCAGCCATGTTTCAGAGTCAGATCCTGTTGAATTAATAATTTAAGAATTTACTTGTTTGTGTTTGTCTCTGAGTCATGATTTTACAGGGAATAAGAGAAAATAACTGAAAGGAAAAGCTATAAATAAAGAGTTGTATAGCTACAGCATAAACCAGCCAGCCATGCAGCAAACACAGCATGTAGGTGTTGCCTTTAGGGTAGCAACCAGAATAACCCAGTAGCAAGAAGTGTCAAAACTTATTTGAGTCAATCAATACAAATTCCTTTTGTTTTTCTGACATCTGGAAATAAAATGACTGTATGTATGTTTTTTCTTGCAGCGTAAAACATTCTCCAGTTTAATGCGATGTGTGATTGGCCCTCTCCCTCAGCAGCTGCACAGTCTGAGGAGTTGTGAAGTCGGCCGTGGTGAGTTTGAATTCAGCATGTAATGTATTTGTGTAAAACTAATTTGGATGGGGACGAGCGGTCGTGGCATTTCACGCAACTGAATGTTTTCCTTTACAAAAAGGTATCCAGTGAATAGAAATCAAATTAGGCATCACTTTAAGGGCGTTGATATTGGTACTGTAGTTTTTTGAACTGATTCCCAGGCCTAACAGTGCATCAGCTGCACTGCTGCGGTGCTACATTGGATCTGAATGAGTGTGTAGTCACAGCCGGCCTTATTTTGCGTTCACAGTGAATGCAGTTGTTCAAATGAGATTACAATTAATATGGAAATACAGTACCAGACAAAAGTTAAACACACCTTCTCATTCAAAGATTTTTCTTAGTTTTTCTTAGATTTCCTACAAAGTGGATTCGTATCAAAGACATCTAAACTATGATGGTAATCATTAAATTATGATGTAAACAGAAATGTTTAAAACAAACCAGTATGTTTTAAATGCAAGATTCTTCAAAGTAGCAAACTTTTGCTGATTATCTCAAACTAGAATTTCTATAAATTCACTCCTGACAGGGTGCACCTGTTAAGTAAAAAGCATTCCAGGTGGACAGCTCATGACTCTGACTGAGAATAACAGAGGTGTGCAAAGCTTTCATCAAATCAAAAGCTGGACACTTTGAAGAATCCAATTTATAAAACATATTATGGGCTGTGTTCTTTCATAGTTTTGATGTCTTCAGGATTAATATACGATGGTGTTTGACTGGTACTATAGGTTGCAGATTTGCACCTAAAGCTCAAGCACCAATTAAAACAGAGTAATTAAGAAGTATGAGAGGTGGGCGCTGAAAAACTGTTCTGAAATGTTTCAGGGAATTTGAAAATGGCTATGGATTCTTCTGCGTACTCAATAAAAATAGCATAAAGCAGAATTAAAATACTGCACCATCCTTTCCTCCTCTATAACTGCTCAGTTACTCAGAGATGCGTCTGCTCTGTGTCCATTTGCAGTAACAATCCCATCCTGCAGCCAGAGAGGCTGTCTGGGAGCTGCTGTTGCTACCATAAACGCAATGTTCCATCTTTCATAATAAGCAAGTGGACGAGTTTGACAGCTGGCTGCCTGCCATCATCAAGGCATTACGCCAAAAATGTAAACTCTGCATTTCATTATCACCATTTACAGCCAATCAGACAAATTAATATATGAAATTCACATTAATCATTGTTTAAAAGCGAAAAAAAAATGGATCAAGTTGTTTGTTTATTGTGCATGAGGGGCAGCTGTTGGCAGGTTGCTACGTTACAGGTATATAAAGGTAAAAAAGGTGCAGTGGCTACTGTGTATGTGGGAGGTGTGATACATCAGGAGACACTGACACTCATTAAAATACCTGTCAACCAAACCCAGTGCAGAGCCACAGTCACTGTGGTATAATGCATGATGAATCACATTCTCCATCCTGTTATTTTAGTGTTTTTGTCCTACTTCGAGCATTCGTTCGCTATCTCATTACGTGCTTCAGATCTTTAAGATTCAAGCTGTTTCATAAAAGACTAACTCAGTCAGAGTGAGCCCTTTAAATTCAGGAGACACGCTCGTCTTAAATGGAGCATGGTCAAAGCAGGGTTCTCCTCTTTGTTCATAATATCGTAATCTTTCATAATACACTGTTTTGTGCAGTCATAATGAGCCCCTTTGTTCTAAATATGCCAGGATGCTTCTTACTGCCAAGTCACTGTAGATGTGATCACCAAAATAGAGCACTTTGGATCCTCGCCAGCCGGTGAGTCTCAGGAACTCATAAAGGTTTCCCTACAGAGATCAAACGCACAAATTGAATCAACACATTCAACCACGTATTTTGAAAGGTGTATCCAAGTGGACGTTCTCAGCTATTTAAAACACCTGTTTGTAGATCTTCCCTTTTTCCAACTTGTGGATGCGATCCCACAGCAGTGCACCTTTGTCCGTCACTCTCCTGAAAGGTCTGGGGAAAAAACACACAGAGACAAATCTTACTCAATATCCAAAGCAAACATGTATCTATGTAGTCTGTGTACAGTACAAGCAGTGAGCAAAGTCTACAGGTAACTGCTGCTGCTGAGGCCCCTAGTGGAAAAAAAGATGCACAGCGTGGGCCGAGGGACGACCTGCAGACACCCAAACACACTCACTTTCTCCTGTCGTTGAAGAACCCGGGTTTGTCAGCCTGAACGATCACAACATCAAACAGGTCCCGCCAGTCCTTCCCCACAATGTAGTTCATTCCTCGATCCCTGAGAAAGACAAAGATTCAGCAGATTTCCTTGTCAGCACCATCTTAACGCTCATCATGAGGGTACTGTGACAAACACTTAAGCTAAGGGCTCAGTGAGACACCAGCAGTGAAATGTCCCTCTTGTACATTGTAAGTCTTTTAAGCAACTACAAGATTTTTTTAACTGGTTATGAAACCGTTTCAATTGAATCCACGTGCCTCTATATTAAGTACATTCGGAAATTAAACCGTTTTCATGTAGTTATTCCCTGCAGTTCACAGGTTGCATACAAAAAAAGGCTTTGTTCACATTTTCCCAGGCAAATTTTGGCAGTGAGTACATCACTAGCCTGTTGAAAGGAACCAGTGGGAGTTTTTTTCATTGGAGATAAAAATTCTTTTAATTTTAACATGGTTGTTTCATGTTTGTTGCAAAGATAACAAAAGTTGGATCAATCCCATTTAGCCCTGCTGGGTCCAGGTGCATACAAAAAACAGCAGCAGAAGGAGAAAGAGAGGCCGGAGATGGCACGATTGAAAAATAAACTTGTATGAATAATATGGACCCAGGAGAATGTCAAGGTTGAAACACTCCATTGCTAAAAACTTGAGGACTTCAGGGTGCAGACAGTTTCATCTTTGCCTCTGTTCAGTGTTTGGTGCTTGGATGGTTGTATGTAATAAACTGTTAATTCAACGATGCAGGTTTAATGTTTTCGGGCTCTGAGGAGCCTTTTGAGGCTGGATATGCATAGCTATTCATTCTGTGCAATTAAGCCCAACTTCAAAAGATGCTCACAGTCAATGACTTACAATGAATTACAAATACTTGCGGGTGGAAAACCCTTTGATGTGCCGCTGCCTATCTACAAAAGTTGAGGCATTACATACTAGCACCAATTAAATATTAGTACACCGATACAAGACATTTTAATTAATTACAGCAACAAGCACTTGCGCTCTGTTTGCTCACACTTACACAAAGTCAAATGGGCTATTGGTAATGAGGAACATCTTTTTTCCGTGCTCTGACAGCTTCTTCAGCACAGCGTGGCTTTGCTCACCGTAGCAAATGTATTTCTCTGGAACATGAAAAAAAGAGAGACACAGAGAACCTGTGATGCTGATATAATTCTCACAGATAAAACTCTGCTTTTCGTTTGTATAGCACAGCCTCGTTATTTATGAGTTAATTGTTTATGTTTTGGCATCAACTCAGATGTGGCTGTATCATTTATTTTACATTAGCTCGAATAAAGTAATATGAATCAAAGAACATTACCAATATCTGCCTCCACGGCTCGGTACATTATCCCCTTGACGTGAACGTCTCTAATGGCTTCCTGTGAAGAGGAAAAAGTAAACAGTCGGGAAGTCATGACTTCAGTGACACAACGTTAGAATTCAGCTCCAGTAGCAACACTTTGCTCTTTTTATAAATGGTTGACTTGGAAGTACAAAGAACGTGCATCTCTGAATACAAATTAAAGATGAAGAAAGCAGACCCTTGAGTTTAGTTACTTTGGTGACACAGTAAAAGTTTCCAACACATTATAAAAAGCATAACCTGTGAATCAGTAAATAGACTATTCCTTTGGAAAGTTGGGGGGCAAAAATAAAGGAGGTTTATCATATACAAAGATTGATTTGATATGCACAGAAGCTAAATAAAAAACAAACAGAAAAAGAGGGTTAATGCTGAATAATAAATGAGACTTTGCTGGGAAAAAAAAGAGATTAAGCAGGATGTCCTTGAAAAGATATGAGAGGCACTCATGGAACTGAGAGCGTGTGTGAGAGCTTTTAATGACAGCGATCTGTCAAAAACGCTGCACTGTCACCACAGAATAGACAGGACCAGCATGACAGCTGCCCTCAGAGGGGGAACGCAGAGCTGATTTCTCGCCCCTCTCCCTCTGAAGCAGCAGAGCCACCAGAGAACAGACGCAGATGGCTGGAGGCGGGCCTGCTCGACTAAAATTAGACGCTGGTTTTCAGAGCTAAAATTAAGATGGGGATTGAATGGCTGGAGTAACACAGCAGTAAACATAGAAGTGCATTTATGATCATGTGGCTTTACACACACTGACCCCTGGGAGATATAACAACTGCAAAAAAGAGTGCAACTTGTTGGTGAGTTCCAAAGACAAACATTGTGCTATAACAATAAGAAAGTTCACCTTTACGTCTTTGTAGAGGTGCACCGGCTCATAGTCGATATTGTGCCTCATGAAGAAGTCATTGACACAAGACAGGAGGGTCATCTCAGGCAGGGAGAATATGTCCATGAACTGCTTCATGGTGTGGCCATGAGAGCTCTGCAGATCAGGGGTTAAAGTCATTATATTGCTTTTCTTTCTCTACTGTGGTGTCTGTCTTATCTTTTCATGGATAAGAGAGGAAATGATCATTACCTTTCCATAGAAGTCGCTCATGATTTCTAGAGGAACATGACAACCTTCATACATGGCAATAACTTCCTCATCAGGAACAGGATGGAGACCCCTGTACAAAAAACACAAAATGGGCAATTATAGAACTTAAAGCCTTTTATTTGCAGCATTTCAACCTCCTGAAAGGGATAATGAGCCACAGAAAAGCTTTGTGTGAAATTAATGATTTCTGTCTGGATCTGTAGCCTTGTGAGAAAAGTTAATGTATCAATTTTACATTTCTCAGTGTATTATTTAATAACCACAACTCTGATGTGAGAAGTAACACAGTGCACAGATACCTGTATACGGTTCCCAACTGGATGTAGTGAAAAGCATCTATCTTCATCAGCAATGCCTGTTTCCAATCAGAAATATTTCCACAAAAAAGACTTTAAATAAACACCGATCTTACAGTATAACTGATGGAAAACAAAACAATTGAACTAGACAACCAACCACTTTCTCACCTTCTGAACATCATAGTGAAGTCCTCTTACAGCAAAATTAGGAATATACTCATAATTCCGCAGACCCTCTGGATACTAATATAAAAGAGAAATTGAAATTGGTTAAAACAGAGCATTTGAGCCACTGAACCTTTAAATGGTTGAACAATGGAGTACACCAAAAGAATTATCCACCTATGTAGGCAAAAATAGTGCTTGATGGTGCAATATTTTTTTTAGTATAGTTCCTACACTAAACTTTTTAAATATGTTTACATGTGTCTCTAATTCCATTATAATCAAGAGTAGGTCAACATAACCCATATCTCAACCACTCGGCAGTAATAGAAAAAAATATGCATTTGTTTTAAGGTATTGGTGAACTGTCACTTTAAATGTGGGTGATAATTTTGCCTGTTATCACCAACACTCTCCAACTCGCTGCTTCACGTCCCACTGTAACCAAGCAGTGAGTGTGGACTGGTAGCTGGAGAGGTGCCAGTTCGTCTCCAGGGAACTACTGAGGCGGAGCAAGGCACAGAGTCCCAAACTGCTCAGTGCCAGTCTATGGTCGTGTTTTTTCCTGTTAATTTCCCCTCAAGGGATTAATAAATTCAAATCAGCCATAGATGCTTAATATTTACACCAGCAATCTCTTAGCATCTACTGGAAATGCTTTAGGGGTTAAATGCCTCTCTTAATGGCAAAGTTTTCCATTGTGATCCTGATGTTTTGACTTATTATTACGAGTTTGCACATCATGGATCAGTGGTTTAGACCACTCGGCATCTTGAGGCTGCAGGTGTGGTTTAGCTGTGTGTGATTATACTAAGAGACAAACGTTTGTTAAAAACAACAATGGCATGGCTGCTCCTAAAAAGGAGAGTCCAAAGTCTGCAATTGCATCAGTTACATTAGAGCTGGAGAGTATTCTGGCTTTGGTAAGAGTCTGATTTACCAACTGGCTGTGCTGGTAGTGAAGGACGTGATAGACGGTGATGACAGATGGTTCATCCAATCACCTGCCAAGCATTTTTTTTAAGTGCCTGCCTGTTTCCAAACATTTTCCATTGACTGCTTCCTGGATGATCTGTGTAATAAACCATCTGGCATTCTAGGTTAATATCATTAAGGCCAAACATGAGAATGTGTTTCTTTATTGTCCTGTTGTGTGTTTTTCTCTATTAGATTAGGAATCAATTTCAGTAGAGATGACAGAGCCCGTCTGTATCTGGAGCAAGTATCTACTTTTAGGTGCCAGGTTTTTCAAGTGTTACACACTGTTCACACACCCTGTGGTTACTGATGAGAATGTCCCGTGCGATGTTGAAGATGAGGGTGTGGAGGTGCCTGGAGTAGAATGCCAGGGTGTAGTCATAGTCGAAGCCGTAGACCTCTGTGTCTCGCAGGCTCATCTCATTGTTTGCAAAAATCGTGTCAGGGTTGATGGAGTTGGTGGAAATGGCTGGGATCAGATCTAAGAGGAGAGAAACACAAAGTTTTTTTCATATGATGCTACTAAAGAAAAGTTAGGAAATCAGGGCATGGTGTTAAAGGTGTTGCATACATGGTTTAAACTGGATTTGATACTTTTGACTATTTCTCTTAAACATCTCTCAGTGCCACCACTTTCTGTGAGTATTCCTGATGTATACTTATGATGCTTCTAAAGTTCAGTCACTTCCTACTATCAACTAAACAACCCCAATAAGACACCAGATACATGCGTTAAATATGCAGGATATATTTATAATGTATAAGTAAATATCCAGGGTGTTCTCCTTCTCTAATATCAAAAGACTGAAATACTTTTCTTGCAGCTAATACACCAAATAATAGATCAAAGGAATGAAACAAGCAACACTTATTTTCAGTCACTATTTGAACTTTTCAGGATACACTTTGGAAATAATTAGTTTTCATTAATCCGATATCTCATATTTTGTCTTAAAAAGAACAAAGTTTGACTAATTATTGCTATTATAGTACTGGCAATTGTAAATTATAGTGAATTGAAAAAAATGTAAATAGGTCAGGCTCCATTCCTGCTCAAACAAGCCTGCAGAAGAGACAAACATGTAGAGCTGTGTGTGGTATGTGGTCTATTTATTGCTGTTTTCTTCTTGCAACCAGTTCCAAACCACTGTGCATAAATGTGCAGAGTCAAGTAGAAATTGGGGGACGTTATCGATCTGGAGACTATTTTACATGCTGTTTTGTCTATCCCCAGCATGTCTTCAATAAATAATCATAACTTAGCTACAATAGATAACTCTCCCCACATGTGCAGGGCGTGTTTATTGTTTCAAAGGCAGCTAATGTGAGGCTGGAAACATTAGTCATAACTGGGTTATTAGGCAACAACAGTGCTGTATGTACCGCAGTGCTGTAGCCTGCTATTGAATGAATGCTGCTGTTTTGTCAGTGTCCGTACCTTCAGTTTGCCTTTTGGTTTTTTTGTAAACAGACCAGAGCCTGTCTGTTATGTCCCGACCGTCTGAAGAGCTGCTGCAAACAGATGCTGCGTAGTTTTTGGCTCTGAGTTGGGGTGACAGGAGTTGACCGACTCCATGGGCTACCGCACCAAGATTCCGCCTCCATGAACGAGATGTGAACGGCCGGTGGTGTAAACTCTGCAGCACGTTGCAGATGATATCCGCCTTCTTTAAACAGACCCTGTGCCTCAGGAGAGACGACAGGGGCAGAGACAAGGGCGCCATGACTCTGGTGTTGTGGGTGGCCGCCCGTGTGTAGGTCGCGGTGGACTCTCGGGCGACTGCATGCAGCTGACAGGCTCTTCTGTAAATACCGAAAGAGTCCCTGGATGTTGCTCTTTACGTCACTTCCGCGTTTGGCAAGGTCCCAGCTAACCAGCGAATCAGAGGCTGATGCGTCTGGAGCCTCAGTCCCTTCCTGCTGGCCACTGAACTGCTGCGATATGTTACCAGATACACTCATTGAATATTTATTATGAAGGAAACAACCCGTTATTATATGGAGTTAATGTAAAGTAGAGGCCTGCAGGGTTCTCTCTCTACCTCTTTTAATTTATATACCCAAACATATAGAAAACAGATAGATAGATAGATAGATAGATAGATAGATAGATAGATAGATAGATAGATAGATAGATAGATAGATAGATAG
>JAOWBC010000049.1:5525724-5543846 GCA_028566105.1 Hypoplectrus providencianus | reverse complement strand
ATAGATAGATAGATAGATAGATAGATAGATAGATAGATAGATAGATAGATAGATAGATAGATAGATAGATAGATATAATATGTACTCAAGTATACTTATTCTTATTTTCCTGTTAGAATTATTTTTTCCAATTTTATTTTATGATATTAATTCTATGCTTTAGATGGTCTTTTTGTTTGTTTTCTCTACTTGCTTGATTGTCTTCCCTTCTCTTTCTGTGATATAAGTAGTATCAGAGAGAACATGACATTTTATTTGTATTTTTGAAGATAGCTCCTCTGTAAAGGCCTAAAGAAAATCGACATGAACATTAAAATACTCTTTTATAGGAATGACAAAAAAAAATCAAATAATTACACATATTTCATAATTCAACACGAATTTAAATAGTGTTGAATTATTCTGATATGCTAATCATTTGTTTGTTCATAAGGCTATCTCAGTCACAGTATAATGATTCATTATTGTGAGCAAGTAGATTTCTTTCTTTCTTTTTTTTAATTAAAATAAATTCATGATGAAGTTTTACTGTAAGAATATTCCTTCTTTCATCATGGTAAGTAAAAGTTCAGAGATTCTAAAAGAAGGGCTTTCTTAGGGCACACTTATCACACATGCTTATGAGATTCCAACATTTGATTTACAACAGAAATTTAAATAGTCAAAGTACACAGCTATAACTGTGTACTTTATAGGCTTTTCAGGATTTTTTTTTTTAGGACCTAATAGCCTGAATATCATGTAAATTTTACTTTTTATGTTTAAAGTTTAACTGAGTATCTTATGATTCTGCTAATTCTAAATTTGTTTGTATTATAACTTTGTGTCTTAAATTTTGATCATCCACATTTTTTGGATTACTTTGGCAGAAACATAAGTTTTGGTAATCAATAATTGATTAATGGAGTTAAACCATAAGTAGCAGCAAATATTTTGTTCAATCAGCTATCAAGTACAAACAGCTATAGATTTAAGAAATGGTTTCAAAGGTCTTATCAAATAACCAAAAATGTCCAAATACTCTGTCTATTATAACTTCCACACTCCATACTCAATGTAATTTAATCTATTGCTTATGTATGTTTGCACACACACATTCACACTATATATAACACACCACACCCATACCTTTGACTATAACTGCTACTTGACACCTGTAGCCTAATCATACAAACTTGTGGGTGCACACACCCATCAGACAGGCTGAGCAAGCAGCATTAGCATTTAAAGAGCATATTTTCATGATAATGTCAGACACTATTTATCCAACCATTGGGTATGTCAGAATGACACAATCTCAGTTTTTTATAGATTTCTTCAGATGATGTTTGGTTTGGGGGATAATCTGCCATCATCTGCATTTTCAATTCTGTAACTGAACAGCGACATCATGTGGACAAAAGTGTTTGGAGCACAGTTGATGTGCACTCTAGCTTTTGCTTCAAGAGCAGGATATCTAAGCAGTTTCGTTTTATTTCACCTATTTATTTATATATTTATTGGTTGATTTATTAGGACAGCAACATCTGTCGATGTGTGTACACCAGCTGATTAATTTTGAGTGCAGTTCTTTGGCAGCGTTCAAAAACCAGTGAGATAATTCTAAAGACAGAAGACAACATGACAGTACAAAGCCAGTAAAAGCAACTAGTACTGTGAAGACAGGACACAAACCTTGTATAACAAGAGCAAGCAGGAAATCATTACGTATATCAACACTTTCATAATTCCCACTATGCAGTCTAATGTATCCATACAAGCAAACCACAGGAAGCAACAAAACACCCCCAAGTAATAGTGATTGTATCCAAGCTTGCCACAATTAATACACATTATATTATATACACAAAAGTCGACAGACAAGATACATTTAAATGAACATACACAAAAACGGACACACATAATTCAGATCTTTTAGACATAGAGCCATAAATAACACTTGTAATGACACTTGAATGTGACATTGCATAAGAAAACCAACGTTTAACTAACGTGTTTTTTTTTCCATATTGAGAGGTAAATTTAGGAAGTGATGTGCTGATTATTCATTCTTGGCCAATAGTGTCAAGCCACGATTTTCGGGTCTCGACTTATGTTGAAGAATCTGATTGGACAGCATGTACCGAAGACTGCGCTGTGATTGGTCAAAGGTTGTGCGTGGTGCGCGGCCATTGGTCGGTTGTCACGGGTTTAACAGAGTGGGCTCTTTTGGTGGGAGAGGCAGCTTGTCAGTCTCTCTTGTTAAGGCAGTGCTGCGTGCACTTATCTCCCGGCTTTTGTTTCAGAAGCTGAAGATACACATCGGCGTTCAAGCAGTGCCTCAAAATGAAACGAGTCTGGGTGATAGGTCTTCTTGTCGCACTCTTTGCATTTGGTGAGTGGCGGAACGATTTTACTCTCTCGTCTCACTATTTTCACCCAACATTTTAGCTAGCGTTAGCCCCTAAGCTAGCGTTAACTTGGGTTTGGGCTTCATTCGTTGCTAAGAGCATTCATACATTTGTAGCTACAAAGCTTAAATTTGTCAGTTTGTCAATGATAGAAAGATTATTGATAGACATCTCTTAAAAGCCGCAATTCCACGTTATTTCTAATTGCCTTTCCAGAAGTTTCTCGTAGCAACACCATGTAACGTTTTGTTAAAGCTGATTGATTCTAAGATACCCGTTAAAAACCGTTGTTGTTGCATAGATATTTAAAAAAAAATCATTATTTAGGCTAAAAAAAAATCCTAAATCTACTTAAAAATACAACCGTTTGATATGGTGGTTTCAATCACGTCTTGCAGAACTTCGTAATAAATGAATTAATCCCAAAATGCATTAACCTCAAATAGACCTGCAGGATTTTTTTTTCTTAAGTCTAACTCCCTTTGTCCTTTGGCAGCTTCTGTAAAGGCAGAGGATGAACTTGATGTCGATGGGACAGTAGAGGAGGACTTTGGTAAAAGCAGAGATGGCTCAAGAACAGATGATGAGGTGGTGCAGAGGTGGGTGTCACTTTGAATATCCTTTCAGAATATGCCTGTTGTGTGAACTGAAAGTGTCTTTATCAGGAAAGGTCAAATAGACCTAGAGTTAACAGCACAAGGTCAGCATGATCAAGCTTGTGCACACAAGTGCACATGGCAAATCTTGAACAGCAGTAGTGGCAAAGCTTTGCTGCATGTCCCTCATTAACACCTGCCAGTCTGTGTATTCACATTAACCAAAATGCTAATCCCTCAGGGAGCGAGAACAGAATTGCCTGTTTGTTGTTTGGTAGCTCTGATTCGTTGTGCACTTCCCTGATCTCACCTGTGTGTGCATCTGTCCACCCCTAGAGAGGAGGAGGCTATTCAGCTGGATGGATTGAATGCAGCTCAGATTAAGGAACTCCGAGAAAAGTCTGAAAAACATGCCTTTCAGGCTGAAGTCAATCGTATGATGAAGCTGATTATCAACTCTCTCTACAAGAACAAGGAGGTGAGCAAGAGTAAATTGCATCTTGATGTATAATTAATTTTGGAAGGGGATTTCTATGGATTTACTTGGATCACAGAGGTGTTAATTAAAATGCTTATTGTTTTGGTTTTAGTTTGTAGTATATTGAATTTTGTTTCAATATGTGTTATTTCACATTCATGTTTGTAAATGGGGTTGGTATGCTATTGAAAATGACTCTCACTGCAACAGCCTCCTCAAAATAAACATGAACATAAAAATAATGAAAATAACTTTATGATGAATTTTTGTCTATACTGTATTTTACAGTATTGCCTAATTAAGTGACTGACTGACTGACTGAGTGTGTTTAAAGAAAGAGAGAGAACTCGTTAAAACTGATCTAAATGTAAACAATTCATAATATTCATATTAACTTTATTCATTTCTGGGGAATTTGTCTGCAGTGCTCCAGACACCATAAGGTCCCCAGTAAAACGATAAGAATACAAAGTAATATCACAACATAATTGTAATAAAACTCATTAAAACACATTGATCACATTAAGGCATGGTAAACAATGCTATATATTATAATTGGAAACTGTTACTATCAGTTGCCTTTGAACGGTTCAATGCATTCTGTATTAAGGCAGTCTCGCAGGTGTGACAGCACTCACTGTTTGGTATTTGGGGAAGGTGTGAGTCTAGGTCTGCTGGATTACTGCCACCATTATTATAATGGTATGTTTTACAGATGTCTACAGAAGACACTGAACTATTATTTGTTTCTGTTTCAGATCTTCCTCAGGGAACTGATTTCCAACGCCTCAGACGCCCTGGATAAGATCCGCTTGTTGTCTCTGACCAATGAGGCTGCAATGGCTGCCAATGAGGAGCTGACCATCAAAATAAAAGTATGCACTATAAAGGAGTGTGTTGCAGACTTTTGGCAGTGTTGAAAGTTATTGTTCAATTAGTAACTCAACTGCGTTGTTCCTTTCTCCAGTCTGATAAGGAAAAGAACATGCTCCACATCACTGACACCGGTATTGGAATGACCAAAGAGGAGCTGGTGAAGAACCTGGGTACCATCGCCAAGTCCGGCACCAGCGAGTTCCTTAACAAGATGACAGAGATGCAGGCTGAGGAACAGTCGACCTCAGAGCTGATTGGACAGTTTGGTGTTGGTTTCTACTCCGCTTTCCTCATTGCTGACAAAGTCATCGTGACATCCAAACACAACAATGACACCCAGCACATCTGGGAGTCCGACTCCAATCAGTTCTCTGTCATTGAGGACCCACGTGGGGACACACTGGGCAGAGGAACCACCATCTCGTAGGTTTACATTTTGTTTTCATCTAAAAATCACCTGTAGTAATTTAAGATACTCTTTAGTGTTGTGATGCACTATTGCTAGTCGTATTACTCTTCACACCTCATTCTGTGCCCAGAATACTTAACACTTACTCATATGTATCTGGGATACAGTTTTCCTGTTGCATCATTGCATTTAAAATGTTTTGGTAGTATTTACTTTGAATTAAAACCTTCCCATCTTTTTCCATCACCAGCCTGGTCCTGAAAGAGGAGGCCTCAGACTATCTGGAGCTGGAGACCATCAAGAACCTCGTCAAAAAATACTCTCAGTTCATCAACTTCCCCATCTATGTTTGGGCCAGCAAGGTGATTACTTGAGACACTTCCTCCCACACATGACTCGTACTTGATCCCAGTGCAATTATATTACGAAACTGACAAAAATATGGAAATGAACAAATGGCAGTTACATAACCTCTTCCTCTCTGCATGCCAGACTGAGACAGTTGAGGAGCCCATCGAGGAAGATGCTGAGGCAGCAGAGGAACCAGAGAAGGAGGCAGCTGAAGATGAGGCTGAGGTAGAGGAGGAAGAGGAGGACAAAGACAAGCCAAAGACAAAGAAGGTAGGGTGTTTTTATTTATGGAAGTGGGCAACATAGACAAAATTTCTTATTTGTTTTCCTATAATGAATCAATCTTTTTTTAAGTATTGATATATTTTGCATACGATTGGGACTTTAGGTTGAGAAGACCGTGTGGGACTGGGAGCTGATGAACGATATCAAGCCTATCTGGCAGAGACCAGCTAAGGAGGTTGAGGAGGATGAGTACAAAGCTTTCTACAAGACCTTCTCTAAGGTGGGCAGCTGAACAGCTTTGTAGAACAGCCATAAAGATTGTGTGCCCTTCTTGTCTGCTCAACATTTGTAATGTTGTTACAGGACAGCGACGACCCCCTGGCCCACATCCACTTCACAGCTGAGGGTGAGGTTACCTTCAAGTCCATCCTGTTTGTGCCCACTTCAGCTCCCCGTGGCCTGTTCGACGAGTATGGCTCCAAGAAGAACGACTACATCAAGGTATTTTTTATTATTCAATATAAGTTTGAAGGGATTGTGTTCTAAATATCATTCTATCAGCACAAGTTACCTCAACTCATCTTCTAAATGACTTTCTGTCACAGCTGTTTGTGAGGAGGGTTTTCATCACTGACGACTTCAACGACATGATGCCCAAGTACCTGAACTTTGTCAAGGGAGTGGTGAGTGAATTCAAACTCTACTTTATAACCCTCACATGCTTCTATGAACTCGTTGGCTTTTGCTTTGCTAGAATCTGCGCTGTTGTTAATGGAAATGTATCTTGTTAGGTTGACTCTGATGACCTTCCCCTGAATGTGTCCAGAGAGACTCTGCAGCAGCACAAACTGCTCAAGGTGAGTCACACACCTGACATTACCACACCATGCAAGTTCCAAACACTTTTTGCTTTATCTATAAGAAAAAAAAATCTATTTCTAAGTAATCTCCTTCACACGAAAGGGGAATGAGCAAAGGGAAAACCAAATGAAATCATAAAATGCTTGTAATGAATAAGGAAGATAAAAAGGAAAAGTGACAGTTGTCATACTTCCTGTTCAGGTTATTCGCAAGAAGCTGGTGCGTAAGACTTTGGACATGATCAAGAAGATTGCAGAGGAGCAGTACAACGAGAAGTTCTGGAAGGAGTTTGGAACCAACATCAAGCTGGGAGTCATTGAGGATCACTCCAACAGGACCCGTCTGGCCAAGCTGCTCCGCTTCCAGACCTCCAACAGCGACACAGAACTGGCCAGCCTGGAGCAGTATGTGGAGCGCATGAAGGAGAAGCAGGACAAGATCTACTTCATGGCTGGTACCAGCAGGAAGGAGGTGCGTGCAGATTAAATTTACACGATGTAAAGGGCAGTGTAATCTGTCAAATACATGCTGATATTTGCACTAAATAATTCAAGCATGTCCTATATATTGATCATCTGTCTTGTTTTCCTGCTGCAGGCTGAGTCTTCTCCCTTCGTGGAGAGGCTGCTGAAGAAGGGCTACGAGGTGATCTACCTGACAGAGCCTGTGGATGAGTACTGCATCCAGGCACTGCCAGAGTTTGATGGAAAACGTTTCCAGAACGTTGCAAAGGAAGGCGTCAAATTTGATGAGAGTGACAAGAGCAAGGAGAAGAGGGAGGCCCTGGAGAAGGAGTTTGAACCTCTCACCACTTGGCTGAAGGACAAGGCCCTGAAGGACAAGGTAGAGAACTATTTCATAATGTTCCTTTTAAAAAAAGAAACACATGGCAGCCACAGAAACAATAAAACCTGGCTTTAGCTGCAAGGTTATGTCTGTTTCAGCAGTCACAGAGATTTGCAAGGAAATGGAGTAGCCAGTTATGGGTGCAGGTGCAGGCATGTCAGAAACACACCTGATGCAGATTAGACACACAGTGGGGATGACTAGACTGTAAAATGCACAGTGCAAGAAAAATAAAAATTAGTCATTCAATGTACAAATATTTTTGGGGGGCGTATATCGAAAATGCAACACGAAGCTCTTTTCTAATAAGGATGTCCACTGTTTGTGTAATCAATGCAGTTCTTAATGTGTTTTGTCATCAATTATTATGCTAAGATTTGTCAAACACTGAAGAGTACACTTCATTTGGAAGGACACATCATTTCAGCTGAGCACACTCCCACATTTATATAGTGCATTGGGGGACTCTACTGTTATGGATAGGCATGTTTTCTGTCATCATGCATGCATTGTTTAGAATCAAGAGGCCACACACACAACTTGTCAATCAAAACTATCTTATAAGAAGCTTTTATTTAAGTCCTGCGGAAACTTTAATATATAGATCTGTTTGGTTTGCGGCTGGTGCTCACAGATAGCTCTGCAGTCAGATAATTTGATTCCGTAATGTGTCTCCCACAGATCGAGAAGGCCATCCTCTCTCAGAGGTTAACAAACTCCCCCTGCGCTCTGGTTGCCAGTCAGTACGGCTGGTCAGGAAACATGGAGAGGATCATGAAGGCACAGGCTTACCAGACAGGAAAAGACATTTCAACAAAGTGAGTAATGTCCTTGTGCTTTTCAGCGCTGTTGATCCACAATATCACACTTGGAAAATGCAAATGTGAAGCATTGTGTGTAAGTGTTTACTGAGTTTGTTTGGTAACTCTTCCCTTCTCTTTTCTTCAGCTATTATGCCAGCCAAAAGAAAACATTAGAAATCAACCCCAAACACCCTCTCATCAAGCAGATGCTGAACAGAATCGGTGTAAGTATGACTGCTGTCATTTCATTACATTTGTACTGTTTTAACGATGCAATATTGTGATTTATGGAATATAACTTGTATCTCTATCATACAATGGAACTGGACATATGTTGCTTGGTTTCTGTACAGCAGATTTTAACATAACACAGAACAAACTTAGCAGACAACAGATCAGTCATAGTTTATGTCTTACTTCAGGCTGACGCTGAGGACCAGACTGCGTCAGATCTGGCGGTCGTCCTGTTTGAGACGGCCACACTGCGCTCCGGCTACCAGCTGGCAGACACAAAGGCTTATGGAGACAGGATAGAGCGCATGCTCCGACTCAGCATGAATGTACCTCTGGACGAACAGGCAAGTATTGCTAGCAGCCACACACAGTACTACTTTGGGAACATTTGCATATTGAAGTTTTTAGTTCGGTGTGCATGTTGTGTGTTGGAAATGGTTCCACTTCAGTTTTATGTTGTATTGTCGGTCTTAAACTTTTAAGACATTAAATTATGTGACTGTTCTACAGATTGAAGAAGAGCCAGAGGAGGAACCAGAAGAGCCAGCAGAGGAAGACTCTGAAGACAAAGAGGAAATTATGGATGATGAAGATGATGAAGAAACGGTGAGAACACTCAACTTGCTGTGGCATCTTAAGACAAATTGACAGCAGATGCCAGGGTATTTGTTTTTTGATTTTATCTTAACAGTAATTTTGTTCTTTCACAGACAAAATCGGACAAAGATGAACTGTGAAGCACTGAATCCGGGAGCATGAACTAATGGAGCTGGAAATGGATTTGAGTCTTATTCCAGTGCCACCGTGGTCGACGTTGTCCTGGGTGGGGTCCCTGGGTTGGGGTTTTTTAAGGCGAACATTGTTTGTTTTTTTCGTTTGTTTTTTTTTTTTTTTTATTACATTCCTCATGACTGTAAATTTGTTAATATTTAACTGACCTGTTCATGGAAAGAAGCGATCCTGTCTCTTGATCGAATAAATGTTTCCTGGAAAAAGGACGTGGTGTTGGTTTGATGTTAAAAGCACAGGTGACTAAAAGATAAAAATGAGATTTATGTAAGTAAAAAAACAAAAAGCCAGTATTTATAATTTAAGATGTGTGGTGTGAATGGTGTGTGAATAACTTTGACAAGGGTTAGACACCTAATAGAAAAGGCTTCTAGCCAGCTGGAATTTGCATTTTTAAAATGCATGTCAGATATTTTGGCAGGTACAAAGAGCCGTCTGTCCATTAGCACTAAGTGTGTAAATGCAGTATGCGTCAACCAAAAATCTCTTTAGAGGTCCACGCATAAAGTTCAGATGCAAAAATACTGCGAAACTGATTTCTCTGCCAAGGAAAACTAAAATATAAAACCTTAAGCCAAGAAAAGAAGCTGTTTGTGTTACACCAACTTGGCCTTTCTGAAATTAAATTTCCTGTTCCACTTAGAAATCATCCAAAGTGGAAACTTTTCACCATGACACCAAATTTCCAGTTTTTGTTTCAATAAAACATCAAATTTGGGATGCATTCCATACTTTCTATTATTTTAGCTGGTAAAGTCAAATACCTTTATTGTGCGTATTAAGCATGATCCGATGCTGCTGCTGCTGCTGCTACTGGCTGTCTGACCTGCCTGCTGGACCACTGCAGTCTGTCTCTCTGCTCCATGTGCTAACTTGGCCAAGCAGGGGAAAATAAAGCTTAAGGTAAATACATTTCCTTCTTAACATGTGATTTCATGACTTTCAAGAAACTTTCAAAAAAATTGAAGCTCCAGGGCATTTATCACTTCAGTATATTTGGCAGTGAGATGTTCTTTTTTATTTCCTTCATTGCAGATCCAAGGAATAGTGGATAGAAGAACCATTGTCTGGACATGGCCGATCATCTTCTTTACTACACCTCTAAAGAAAGACATCTACTGGTAAGGCCTGAGTTACCACAGAGGCAGCCTGCTCTATTTCTCCACTGAACTGTTTTACTGAGCTTGTTGCAGTTTAGTGATAGCCTTTCTTCCATTTACATTTATTTAGGATCAAAATCAGTGAGGAGGAAGTTTGTCCAGGTAAGAGCCCATTATTTAATCTAAACTGCTGCATCCACAGAAAGTGATTGTCTATTTAGTAGTTTTTTCCCTTCAATCTAGCATTTTAGTTTCATCTGATGAAGTCTAGGCACTTAAATGTTTTAGTCACAGAGTAATTGTAATGACTTCAGCGGAAACTGTATGGTTAACATTTCTTATCACTAGAGTCTATATGTGATAAGCTCTTACAGACTTATCTCAGCATCTGTCTGTTGTAGAAACTTGACAGGCATGAGTGAACCTCAGTAGCTTAGCAGGGTTTACTACACAGCTCAATACGAAACGAAAACTAAAAGTAAAATACTTACATACTTTTATGTATATATATATATATATATATATATTTGTGTGTGTGTGTGTGACACATAACCTTCTGGAAATCATGCTTGTAATCCCAGTTAGTTGTATTTTTTATGCTAGCACAACACAAAAAAGGGGGAAATCCGAATTATTGTAAAACCTGAAAAAAGGGCAAATAATAATAATAATAATAATAATAATAATAATAATAATAATAATAATAATAATAATAATAATAAAATAAATAAAAAGTTAAAAAGAATAAAAATCTCTGTACATAAATACTGTTCCTATAGTTGTGAGTGTAGCAGAGTGACAGTGACTTCTTGATTATACACAACAACAATTTTTGCATATTATTCATAAATCTGCATTTATATATGCATTAAATTTACATTACATATTTAATGCAAGACTGCATATAGGCTAAAATGTCAACGTGTCTCCTGAAGAGGAACAATGTTGCTACCTCTCTCCTGCAGTGATCCAATGGAGACAGGAAATATCATACATTATAACATTGTATTACTAAGCCGTGTCCAGTAGGTGGCACAGTCACCCATGTCTTGCAAATGTAAAAGGCAGTGTACAGGAAGAAAACCTGTCACTGCAGCAATTGCCATTTTAGTCATAAGGCCTCATACAAGAATAAATGACTGGAAGCTATAACTGTTTGACTAACAAGCATTTAGTATTGTGTCCAACCCATTTACATCCAGTATAGGCTGGATAAAAGAAACCAAGACCTCTCTGCACTGTCATTTCAGCCTTGGAATGACTGTAACCGCGTTGTTGTGCCATTTTTTACCTGTATAATGTATATTTACAACTAGTTTTTGTTGTATGTGTAGTTGTTGATGTTGTGACATCATATCCTTACAAAATTCATTTAAACACAGCAACTAGATTTGTCTAATATAGAAAAAGACAAAGAAATCTCACTATTAACACTATGGGACATTTATATTCATTTCTGTAATTTTACGTATCTGTCTATACATATGCATGTAAATAAGATTATAATGTATTTATATAGTGAGTAAGCAGGTTGTATGTGTTCAATATTTCTCTTGCTTAGCTATAACAATTGTAAATAAGTTTGAGTCGGAAAATAAAAATGAGTCTCACACACACACACACACACACACACACACACACACACACACACACACACACAACTACATATAAGCAATTCAGTCTGATGTCTTCATACATATGTTCCATAAACAAGCTAATAATAAAGCACTTTACACCAATAAAAATGCTAGAAAGTTTTGGTAAAGATCATCCATGTGTGTGGAGCTGCATTTCCTGGATTTTAAAGCAGATCTTAACTGTTGAGAGAGAAAGAAAACACTCAGCATGATGTTGTGGATGTGGTGGTAAGCAACCCCGTCAGCAGATTTCCTCTGCATGTGTAAAATATGGGCCGAGGTGTGGCCCACATTTTGAGATGAATGAACACCAGGTCTGTGCTTGTGTATACAAAGCTGAAACAGAAAAGTTGGCTCATGTTACTCTGCAAATGTCTTACATAATGCTGCTAATGAGTCACATCTGCTAATACTTCTATTGGATTGAAGGTTAGATGTGAGATCCCGGTACATTTACGACATTTAAATATGAAATACATTTTAAAAGTTTCTGTTGTAGTTTAATTTGCAATGCTCGACCCCACCGTGCTTGTCTTTGCTGCAGGTGGCAGCACATACTGTACATTCATGATTCTTGTAAGTCTTCCTCATAAGGTCTTATACAGGTGTTTATCTAACTTTGTCTCTTTGCTGTGGTGTATTTTAATTGTTATCACAAAGAAAGTTTATTATCTTAATAGACAGCAACAAAGGTGAGCTGAACATGAATAAAAAGAAAACAGAACATTATAACCCTTATTTAGGTAGGGTTGTAAATAAACAGAATATTCAATATTATATCCCCTAATCTTCAGATCCAGTAGGTTGTTTCTTGTATTAATGAGCTCTATTCCAAATGTCTATAGAGCCCATTTTCTGCTTGCTACATACGGTATTATTTCTTTCCTTATTGCATTTTGTGAATTAAATCCAAAATTGTAATGCAACCCCAAGGGCGATTCAGAGCTTCTTTGCATTTTAAAGTGAGGTAATTCCACAGCTGCGAGCCCTGTTGGTCTGTTGAGAAGCATTAAGCGGTAACAATCTTCAGGATCTACGCTCCAGAGAGCAGTGCTGATGCTCACTGCTCCCTGCTTACTAACTGTAGGTGCCATCATTTAGGTTGCACTGCACACATACAAATAAAAGATCCTTAGTGGTGGGTTTGGACTTAGCAGCTCTTCAGCAGCGTTGCATTACTGGCGACTCCACGGACGTGCCCCCATATGTTCGCCTGAGTGAGAAAATGCTGTGCTCACTTAATAAAGAGTGACAGATGTGGGCCACAGCAGGGGGAAGGGTATCATAGCGGAGTCAAAGAGGGCTGACAACCATAGCAGAGAGCTGATGGCTGTGCTCTTTTGGTATTTTTTTCCCCGTCGAGTGAACCCCTGCTGCTAACCTGTAGAACTGTTCCTTCATCTCTCGCTGCAACTCAGCATGATAATCCCACCAAGAGGCACATGAAGAGGACTGTTGCACATTTGCCTTTTAAGATTTTACAGTACCGGTTCCGAAGGCTTCACTCTGTCCCCCAAATCCAGGACTAAATGCTTTGCTAACAGGGATTCTGTTGAACCAAAACTATGGCTGTCCCCTTCTCTTATAGTATGATCTTTTCACTTGTTGATGCTTTGAAATTCACGTAGATCCAGAGGTGTAAATATAGACCGCCGTGCAGGCAGTGTGGTTGTGTTGGGGCCTTTGGGACTGTCAGGCCCGAGAGAGAGCGTGCTCCTGTTGAGTGATTCAGATCTGCACCTGGAGAATACACATATTAAAAGAATAACCTGCATTATTGTTGCAGTTTGCTTTATATAGCTGTCCTGATTGGACTGTCACAGAGCTAAATACAGTTCTAATGGCTTTCTCGTTCTGTCCTCGCCACTTTTCCAGCACAATAGCCTTAGCAACTCATTCCACTGTCAGTCATGTCAGCTGTGTTTGTGTGTGTATGCTTCATAACTAGCAACAACCATCCTCTGGGGTCAGAACTACCTTCAGTGTCGGGGAAGCAACTTTGAAAGCCTAAGTCATGAATTTCCTGAGCTCCACCTTTGGTGATTTCTATGTTTGTGCTTTATTGCTCTTACTTCATGTCTATTATATCGTACATTTCATTTAAAAACTCTAAAAAATGTAAAGGTTTTCCTTTACTCGCCATTCACTTTATTCAGAAACTTTTAATTAGTATGTTTCTCAACCCAAATGATTGCTTAATTTGTCACAGCTTCTGCATGTAAAGAACATAACATAAAGCGAATTAGCTGTCATATTTTAGTTTAGAATATCAGGAAATTACCCTGGTGTAATTGGAGGTTTCTGGCAGATTACAATGATTGCCTGGGAGTGACAATCTTCTGAAAGGTCCCTAAAATATGCATCAGTTTTATTAATTTTTCTCTCTCTGGAACAAGAAATAGGTCCTAAACTGCTGAGCTATTAAAGAGACGGCCCCTCTATAATGAGCGTTTGAGTTATGGCTGATATAATTAAAGATTAGAATTTAGATGGAGAACTTGACATTTCTTCTGTATTATTATTTTTAGTGATTTAAAAAAAAAAACAGTGTTATCAACTGTGAATGAAGGGATTTATGTTCCTACATATATATAAACATTTCCTTTTTTTCTGCTCTCCTATGTTATCTTTTATATCTGAGTGTATTCTCTTTGTAATTCTTATTTTTACACGCCTCTTTTCAGTAGGTTATGAATTATTAAAACCTAAACAGACTTAAGAAATGCAGCGTGCACGAGACAACAGACATAACACGGTTATCTCATGTCTGTCAGAGAGAATCGATCTCTGGCTCACGCACCCCAGGGTTTCTCTTTCCCATCATTTGTATTTTGCGTCTGACTGCAGTTTCTGCGCCGCTGCTGCTCATACGCAATCCCTGGATAGGTGGTTGCCATGGATTCGTGGGTCACATGCGTGGGTTTCCTGTAGCCAGAAGCAGCAGAAGAAGAAGATGCTTGGACGAAAAATCCAGAGCCATTTTCATTCAAGAAAAAGAGAGGATTCGCTGTGCATGGCTTGCTGACTGGGTGGCCTGACTACACCCCGTCTGCTGATTTTGGGCTTTTTATCCTCCCATCTCAACAACGTGCTTCTTCTTCTTTCTTTCTTTTTTTTATTTCACATTCGCAGCAAACCGGGTTTTGTCCACATCCATAGACTGATAACAGGAATGAGTATAGAAATTCCTGAAGGACTGACGGAGCTGTTACAGAGCTTTACCGTGGAAGTGTTGAGGAATCAGCCCAGGGATTTGCTCGAGTTTGCGCTACAGTACTTCACCCAGCTGAAGGAGAGCGAGACCAAAGAGGCCTCATTTGGCAATGACCAAAATTCGGCCCCAAGACCTGGAAAAGCGGTCAATTTCATTGACGAAGCCATGCAGATCGATTCGGAAAACGGAGAGGAGGACGACGACGATGAAGAGGAATTCATAGGTAGGCAGATGCATTTCCAGTGTGTGTATGTGTGTGTGTGTGAGAGAGAGAGAGGCGGTTGTGACAGTGGCTGTATTTAATGCATTTCGAACAATAAGCGTGGATCTGAGACTCACATTGAGCGCAGTGATGCTCCAGTGCTCGCCACCTTGCATCCACCACGGCTCTGTCATTTGCCTTATATGGTCACGCAGGCTCACTGATGGTAAATGAACGTGTCTTGGTCTGTATCCGTGCAGACATGCTTTTGTGAAAAAAGACAGCTTTAAGATTCAGTAGCTGCAGGAAGAGGAAGAAAAAGCTGAACTGTGTGTTTTCTACCCAGCCCGTGCACCTCTA
This sequence comes from Hypoplectrus providencianus, assembly GCA_028566105.1. Classification (NCBI taxonomy): domain Eukaryota; kingdom Metazoa; phylum Chordata; class Actinopteri; order Perciformes; family Serranidae; genus Hypoplectrus; species Hypoplectrus providencianus. The sequence goes on along the minus strand of JAOWBC010000049.1, from coordinate 5,528,475 downwards.
GGTCATTTGAATTTGCATTTTCAGTTTCAGGTGCAGGCCTGATGGGCCTATAGCCTCATTATGTGACAGAAATATGACAGAGCGGATTAAGACAGGGGCCTCAGATGTGATGCAGGATGTGCAAAATCTGACTGTTCTCGCCCTGGATTAATTTCTGTGGTCATATGTAACACAGTGGCCGGTGCAGTATTGCCATAAGGTGCAGCATGTAGCATAGCAACCCAGAGCTCTGACACAGCATCCCAATGAGTGGTGGGGTCTGCAAGGCTGGCTGCAATGGTTACATAAGGACAACTACACAGTCATTAAGCTAATATTTTAGTATTTCTGGGCCTTGATTCTGCCCCATCACACCTCCAGCGTCCTGATTTAATCATATTGCAGCGAGCCTCCATGGACAACACTTGCTGGCTGGCTGTAAATGGATGACACCTCCTATCTTATGTATATTTCATACAGGTGCTATTGTCTTGGAGCTTGGCACTTTAAGCTGTTTTACATTTGAATTTTTTTTTCTAATTCAAATCAGATTCAGTCGCACTTCAAAGCAGCTGTCCTTATTCAGGTTTACACAAATGAATATGGCTCCTTAATGAGCACAGCGCTGGGTGTACTCCTCTACACATGTCCCACTGCTGGAGGAACACAGAGCATTGACCTGACACTTTCTAGCACTGATTCAGTTACTGTGAGATAGATTAGAATGAAATCTAACATTATTTTGTTATGCTTTTGCAGCCCCGGTTATTAACAGATTCATCAGAAGAGCATCAGGTGAGTTGTCATCGGCCGGCTGTTTAAAGTCTTCTCTATCGAGAGGAAAACTCTGGACAGTGTCTGGAAACATCAAACTTCTCTGACATTACTGAGGCTCCAGTACAAGCAATGTTAAAGGTTTTTCCACCTGTCTTTTCTCACTGTCCTCAGCCGAGTATAATAATGTTGATGTATAAGAGTCTGTGAAACCACTTTGTCTCAAGCCTGGTTAATAGTGTCGGTGAGTGATGTGGACGGCGATATGAGGACAAGTACAACTAAAAATCTCTCACCCCTGATAATAATAATGTTGTGGTACAAAAGTATCAGCATCAAAATGTACTAAAATAGATACATCAAAAGTAAAAGTATTCTTATACAGAATGGTCCTTATATTTGTGTATATATTTAAGCATTTTATATGAATATTATTATTATTATTGATGCATAATGTGAGCATTTTAACATTTTAATTTTCTCAAGGAAGGGCTCATTTCACTTCTGCCATGAGATTGAAAGTCTAATCCCTTTAAATTTAACATGTTTTTTTTTTTTGTTTGTTTTTTTTTGTTAAAAATCTGCCCTAAAAAGTAACTGTAGATAAATAGATAAAAAGTACTGACACATGGGTTAAAGATATTTATATATATGTCAACTCAAGTTGGCTTTATACTAATAGTAAAATAAAACACATCATAAGACACCTTTGTCTTTTTCAACCCTTGCTTCAAATGTGGAAGAATTCCCCCCAAAAGACCTTTTAATGGAGAAAAAATGGGACAAACCTCAGGAGGAGGGTTCCCTCCAACCAGAATAACAGACCTGCTGTACATAATTGAAATCTAAAGCATGTGTAACTTGTGTCTTGTAAGAAGAAAAGTTCATTCAAGTAGAAGTTTGTTATGATGACAGTATCTTGCCGTTAAAACACAAGAAGGAAATGTGGAATGAGCATCATCACCGCATTCCCCCAAAGATCTACTCTAAGATGAGGAAAGTTGTAATGAAAGATTTATTGCATAAAACTGCTGAATCATCCCTGATATCACTTGGATATGAAGCTTTTTTCCTCAGTGATTTAGCTCAAATGTTTTTGTTTCCAGAGGTTCTGTGATTGGGCAGAAAGTAGATTTTTTTGTAATGGTGGATTTTTGTTGTTTGGGAGTGAGTGTCCACTTCATTAAGTTGTTCATCTTTGCCATGCAGTGTGTGCTGAAGCTTTCAATCCTGATGAAGATGATGAGGATAAAGAGCCAAGGGTAAACCGTGTTTCCTACCTCAAAGTTTCTGTGTAAATAGTGAGACTTGTCTCTCCAAAGTCTTGTATCTGAATCAGTAAATGGTAGATGAAATGTGTTGGCCATCATTTGGTCATTTCACAGGACCTGTGCTTCAATCTGCAGGTCACCTACCCCAAAACTGACGAGCAGAGACAGAGACTACAGGAAGCATGTTGGGACATTCTTCTGTTCAAGAATTTGGATCCGGTGAGTGGATTATTCCATAAGCACTCCTCCGGTTTACACTCTGCCTTCCCTTAAATTACACAAAGGAGAACATGTCCTGAGGCCAGCAGCTTTCAGCCACAGCTCAGTGCACCATGCATGATGTTAAGATGGTTATTGTAAAGGAGCTGAAGCGGCACGCCCAGTGGGTCCTGCGTGATTCGTATATGCCCCGTGTTTCACTACCTCACAGGAGGAGATGTCTCAGGTGCTGGATGCCATGTTTGAAAAGTTCTGCACTGAAGGGGAGCACATCATTGATCAAGATGATGATGGGGACAACTTTTATGTTATTGAAAGGTGAGCTTTCATCACACTTTATTCCCTGTTTGTTTGAATCAGATTATCGACTGTTTTCCTGCATTCAGGTGTTGCAATGTTGCAAAAAAAAAAAAAGCCTAATTTATTATTTTATGCCGGTACTGTAATGATATTATCTGGAATCATGACCACAATAATCCTGTAGTCAAAATGAAATATCATGTCTGCC
>JAOWBC010000049.1:5511742-5525466 GCA_028566105.1 Hypoplectrus providencianus | reverse complement strand
GACCGATAAAGGCTCCAGTTTCAAAGAACTGGAATTTTCTGACAATTATTTAATGGTTTGGGCTTTACAGGGTTAAAGATGTATATAGGAGTGAAACAAACCATAAGATCCTGTTGATTTAAGATTTCAGGGCATGCTTGTATTGCTGCCTTGTGTTTATGTTTTCTCTGATTTTTTTCTTCTTCTTTCCATTCAGTGGGACGTTTAACATTTTCGTGAAGGTTGAAGGCGCTGACAAGCTGGTAGGCTGCTATGACAACCGAGGCAGCTTTGGAGAACTGGCGCTGATGTACAACACCCCCAGGGCAGCCACAATAATCGCCACCTCGCCTGGAGCCCTTTGGTGCCTAGTGAGTAAACCATTAAATCCTCATGCGAGAGCACAGTTGGCTCCGCATTCAGGTTTTTATAACCTGCTGCGCTGTCAGATGTCCTGATTTACAGTAAATATCCAAGTTGTCTGTGGCAGTGTTGGCACCTGAGGTGAGATCCTGTTGAGATGAAACAAACAAAATGTGAGGGGGCACTAATGCTGCTGGATAATCATTAATGTGTCTATTATTGCATTCAGTAAAGCTAATGAATGTGCAAACTGAATATAAGAAAAATAGATATCAGGGCTGCAATATATATCTGAATTTTGGGGAAATCTTAATATTGACAAGAACAATATCTAAATTACATGAAGCACAAGATCTGTCAAAGGCATAATTTGTGGTAAAATGCTATGCTTAATTAAATATTGTCTTGCTGCAGAAATGTTCAGTCCTACAAACTGTATAATGCAGGCACCATTTTAATAGCATTTTATATATTTTATATATTCTTAATTAAAAAAAAGTAATACATAAAAACATAATTCCCTTCAGTATCATGAATCAACACATTCACATCTAGATCTTTTCTCAAACTTTTGCAGCAATATATATATATATTTTTTTATTCTATTTTATTTATTTATTTCTTTTTATCTATTATTGATTTATTTATTGAATTTATAAAATTTAATACAGGCCTGTTAAAGCGATTTTGGGCCTATTGAGCGATCTCAGCTATCACTTTAGGGACCTGGTCCATTAAGCAATTTTACCAGATAAGTCAGGCTCATTCTGGTTAGTCTGACTCATTTTCAGTTGATTCATTTTTATAAAATAAATTCAGCTAGTTTTTATGCATAAATTGCCATGGTAACTGAAGTTGAATTTGCTTCATGGAACCAAATCAAGTGAACATGATTCAGACGAGCCGAAATAAGCCTGGCACATTTGGGAAACTGGCTTCACGGAGCTGGCCCCGGCTCAGACAAACAAGGCTACACCTATCGGTTTGGCTCCTCAGATGAACTCAGGAAGTTGAATCTTCGGGATGTTATTAATTTTTAAAATGTGAAAACTGGGGCCGTAACCAACTTCATGGAGAAGATGCAAGTCTAGGTGAAAACAACTGTATTCCCTGTATTTATAATGAACAATTTCAGCATTTACTTGCAACCATTTTTGAATAAGTGTGTCCAGAACAGCTGTTGTGAATATTCAGTGGCTACTTAATCTGTGGAGCAGCCTGTTTATTAATGACTCAGCGAGGGTCGTGTCCTTAAAATGAGGGGAACAGCTTTGTTATGTCATCCGTGTGTGCACCGGGTAGGTTGCAGCTGTATCCCCTGTTGACCTGGGGACTCGTAGCGCGTGTTTGAGTCTATGAACAAACATTCAGGCTTGTTCAACAGACAAGCCTCTGAGGTCGAGGAGGGACAGTGCTGCTGAAGAGCCTCTGAGCAAACACAAGTTCACAGAGTCAGAGTTAGGAGACTGGAATTTAAGTTGTATTCATTTAGTGAATAATAAAATTAAACAACCTTTGTTCAAGTCTGACCTTACTGACCACTTTACTATGAGATAAGTAGCTGTTTGCTCTTTTTGTGAGGACATTTCACAACTAGAGGGCGCTGTAGGCAGCAGCTTGTGTCTCAGCTCCCATGTTGCCATGAAACATGTTGTTTGCCTTTACTTGAGTTTAATTATATCATTCTGCTGAAATACAACTAAGATTTGTCTGGATGTGCATCACAGGTTGACACATAGTTGCTGCTGCATGAATTATGTTGTGCTTACTTTAAAAACGGGGCCACGGCGACCCCTACTGCACAATTGTGTTTCATGAGTTATTGTTGAGTGAATAAATGGGTGCCAGAATTGTCTGGAACTGCAGGAAAAATATAAATGAGTATTCATACCCAGCCAAACAGTGCAGGCAAAAAAAACACAAAATTTGAAATTATTAGGGTGATGCCAGACTTTCTGGGCATCATGGATTCTTTCTTCATTATGTGTTGAATGAGTCATCAAAAATATTGTGACATTTTCCAAGAAAAGCAAAGAGAGGGGTTTTTTTATTAAAAAAACAAAAAACAAAACATATATATATAAATAAATAGTAATAAATAAAAAGTCTAAAAAATATTTTTGTTGCAATATTATATAAAGAAAGATAGGTACTTTAATAATAATCCCTGAATGGAAATGATTGTGTTACAGCAGCATACAAACTTAGACTGTATAAAATTATAAGAAGCAAAAAATATTGCACAATAAGAAATAGAGGTATGTGTAATAATGAAACAATGTTAATTACTCCACCTGTACAAAATATTAAAACAAATTCCACCCTATATACATATGAGTTGGTGCAATAATTGACTTTTTCAAAAAGTAATTTTCATTACTTTAACTACAGTATTATCATGGCCAAAATAACTTGCAATAGCATTTCTCTGTCATATTGACATAAAAAAGTTTGAAGGAAAAAAATAATGCCATCACTTTTACTGTGAATGTCTTTTTTTGAGGGGAATTAAACTCCAAAAATGTGAATTCTGAAGCCTGAATAGAAAATTGAATAATTTCAGAAGCACTGGATATTTGCATGATAATATCATATGTGTATTAATCACATGATATCAGCATTTCATTTCAATTTTTTATTGTCAATGTTGCCATATTACATTGATACACTGTGTCTGTAAACATGCATCTGAATGTTTTCTTATTCTTTAACTGTGTTTCAGGATCGTCTGACATTCAGGAGGATTATAGTGAAGAACAATGCCAAGAAGAGGAGGCTGTATGAGGCGTTCATTGAAACGCTGCCACTGCTTACGTCATTAGAGGTTAGGATTTGCTTGGTCCTCATGTGAAGAAAGTACAGGATATATTTACTGTAAAAATAAAAAAAAAAAAAAGTCAAGCACATATCCTTTCATCCACAGCTCTCAGAGAGAATGAAGGTAGTGGATGTAATATCCACCAAGGTGTACAGTGACACACAGCAGATTATTGCTCAGGTGAGGAATCTCTTTGTATGATCATTTCATTTTCTGCTGCCGTGGAGAACACTGAGTCGCTCATGTTTTTGTGTTCTGTATTCCAGGGTGATTTAGCAGATTGTTTCTACATTGTTGAGTCTGGTCAAGTTAGAATCACCATGAAAAGAAGCAGGGTATGTTTGCTCAGTCTAACCCTCATTTTTAAATGTAAAAAAAACAGTGTTTGTGTGTCCTGGTATTTCATTGCATCTATTTTTACCTTGCCAGACGAAAAAAGACCAGGAGGATGAGGAGCTGGATATTGCCACTTGCTCTCGAGGCCAGTATTTTGGGGAGTTGGCGCTTGTCACAAACAAGCCCCGAGCTGCATCAGCCTATGCTGTGGGGAGCGTCAAATGCTTGGGTATATTTTGTGCAATTCTGTTAATGTATCCGTAATAGTTTTCATTCACCCTCTAACTCATCTCAAAATATGTGTGACTCTACTGTTTTTATCTCTGTTTTTTCTTGCCAGTCATGGACGTCAAAGCCTTCGAGAGACTGCTGGGCCCGTGCATGGACATCATGAAGAGAAACATTGCTAACTATGAGGAGCAGCTGGTGACCCTGTTTGGAAGTAGCACTGAGATTGAGCAACAAAGTGCATGAGACAGCTCCAATGGACCATGAATCAGTGGATGAAAAAAAAAGGCTTGTATGGATGTTTTTCCCCATAATCACTTAAGCTTTTCTTACAGCAAATGTTAATATCCACTTGAACATTTGTGCGTTAGATAAATAAAACAGACTACGCCGGAATCCCATATGAGTCAAGGTTCATTTTAGCAGAGTGCCGCAGAGTGTAATGACGGAAGTAAAGTAAGCCAAAGCAGTGTTGCTTAACGCTTGTTTGAATTAGATTTCTCACAACTTTCACCTTAAAAATGTAAGCCTACATTTTTACTCGTAAGTGTCAGACACATTATTTGTTTGTATACTGAACACTTTTGTTAACACTCACCTTTTTCCACAGTGTTACAGCTACACCTACAGTATAATATTGTTTGTAAATTTCTAAACATTATTTGTTAAAATCAGATGCCAAAGCTAATTTCTTACTGGATAATTGTGAGCAAATATCTCACAATCTCTTGTCACTTTTTTTGGCAAGAGCACTAACACTGACACCATGAGGCGCATCTCTACAAAAGTGCCCGAACATGAGAAAGAATAGACAATTTGTAAAAGGAACGGATTTGACAACATATTTCACATCTTGATCATGACAGAATGTACTCGGCAGTACTCTAACATTTCTACAAAATACATTTCTGTTTCTCATAAGATTTATTCCCTTGAATACATGTTCATGAACTGTATCATTGTTGGTAAGTGTATTTGTGGCCGTTAGCCTAATACTATGCTTTTGCAAAAAAAAAAGAAAAAAAAAACTTCAGAAAGATAGCTGATAGTTTTGTAAGAATATACAACACATTGCTGTACAATTTGAAACTGAGTATTTACTGTTATTATATAGGCCCAGCTTTAATTTAATAAGTTGCCCCATTAGACTGTAGTCATTATAGGCGGTGTCTTGAAACAATTGGTTTTTCTTGTATTTTAATGTAAAATTTAAGTCAAATTGTTTTTGTGTCAGTGAAACATACATCTGATTATGACATCCATTATTGCTGTCTACCTCTGCCAACAACGTATACTGTTTGGAAACACATATTCTGATGTTCCTAAACAGGAATCTAAAGTGGGTCTTCTCTCTCTTCTTCTTCTCCTCTCTCTTTTTAAAATTAATAAGTCTTCTGTATTTTGTCTGTGGTTTACTGCAGCTTAACTGTTAAGAGCTGGTTTAACATTTAAACATTCTGAATTGATTTACCCCCTTTGTGCAGGTAGTGCTGGTAAATTTTGAAGGCAAACCCATAATACTGGCTGAAAGTACTGTATGTTTCACTTTTCATGTCAATAAAAAACATTTTTATATTTGAGTGTTACATTATTTTTTTTAATAGAGCACTTTATAAGCTTTTCATTCACCATTTATCTATTCATTAGCCATTCATTCATTCATTTGCTTATACAGTCATTCAATAGGCCAGTTACAATTTCTGTGTTGTAAAACAGTTAAAACAATGACTTAATTACAAGGGAAGTGCAAAAATAATCTAGAATAGATTGTAAGTAAGCAGTATTTTGCTGTAGTTGCAACATTGCACATAAAAAATAACCATGTATTGTTCCTGTTATTGCCAATCAGCTGTTACTGGGTAGTAACAGGCATGTACTTTCATCCAATCATACGATGATAAACAAACTAGACCCCACCCTCAAGATTTTTCTCAACCGTATCAACCAATAGAATACCCGTATTCTTGTTGTTGACGTTCTCATTCACCAACAGGAGCCTTTCTCTGGAACCATTCATTCCCACCCCTCGAGTGAATGCCAGAGAGTTTCTTGATGGCGACAGGCTTGGTAAGTGGGAAGTTGACTAGTTTTTTTTCGAAGTAATTAAAGGTTAAAACAAAATTTAAACCCGAGCGTTATGTGATTCGTGTCTTTGCACCGGTACTGTGGCATTTTAGCGGGGCTGTCACGCGTTTATTCGATGTCGAATTACTGATTGTACTCGACAATTTTTTTTTCGTAGTGACGCTTGTTTTGATGATAACAGGCCAGTCCGACAGCAGTTTGATGTGTCAAAACAAGTCTTTTATTCGGTAAAACTCACTTTTATTCGAGTGAAAATATCTTCAAAATGCCTTTCGATGTTTTCGTGTCATTCATTTTCAACGGGGGAGAGAGGTTGCGTCATGCCTCAACTTGTTGACATTCTTTTGTTTACAGTGTTAGACCCGACAGCCTCTGGGTCTGAGCTGAGGACACTGCTGCTGCTTTTGAGTTGTGAGGAAAACAATAGGCCCAAGCTCCAAATTGTATTTTTGAACATGATTACTTAAAAAATATATAATCAACGGCATGTCATATGTATATCTGTATTTCCGTAGTCAAAGCGACGGATTGTCAGAGCGAACGACGACCGTTCATCGACTGTCAATACGAAAACAACCGTTAGTTCGTTTCTAAAAACGGATCCATTTAATATTTACAACTTATTATATATTTCAATGACTTTTTTACCATTTGCATGTCGTAAAAGACCACACATTTTTTTAAACCAGAATGAAATATTTCTCTTTATCATTGATGTTCTTCAGGATTTTTCCACTTTGTTTTTTCTAGCCTTTTATTTCACTTTTCCAAAGAAAGATTCTGTTATTTTTTACTATTGCTACGCAGTTATGAATGAATGAGCTTTGGTGCGCATGCGCCAACCCCCTTTAAGTTTATAAACAAGGCCTCCACGCAGTGGGTCACATGACCAGTCACAGAGGTGTACTGTGTCGATTCAGAGACAAAGGATTCCCCAAAGACTGCCGACCATTAGATTTGTGCAATGCATAACGTTAGCATGTCGTGCGATGATATTATTATATCCGAGTTTATTTGCCAAGGTGAGAAACCTTTTACTGAGTGTGTGTTATGTACATGTTTTTATTACTCCATAGATCCATTCGTTATGTCTGAAGGGGTCTATATCACTATCAAAAATCCTCATAGCAGTGGTGAATGATAGTTTCCATTATACACTACCCGTTATTTAGATCAATATATAAAACTGCATATAAAACTGCAACAGTTTCACTTCATTTGTGAAAGCTCTGATTTGTTTGTTTTGCATAAAACCAGCTGATGTGGCAGAATATGATGATGGAAGCTGAGTAAACTGACCTGCAGCCTAACAAGAGGAACTACAGAACATTGCAAGAATGGATGAGTCTTTTGATCCACTGAAGTGCAATGAGGACCTACCTTCCTCACCTGGGTGCCACATGGATTATGGTAAATCAACAAGCAAGAAGTGATATTTTCTATTTGAGTCACTCAGCTGTATTTTATTATGCATATTAAATCTTCCCTTCTCCTCAGATGACTTGCCTGAACTGCAGGAAGTGGAGGAGGACCAGAGGTCTCCAGGGTTATTTCAAGTTGGAGCAGGAGTGTCCCACCAGGAGCTCAGCTGCTCCCCAAAAACCAACTGGCTTACTGAGCTGGCCAACATTGCCACAAGTCCTCAGAGCCCCCTGTTGAAGAGCGCCCCACATAAGAGGTTTGCACCATAGTAAAAGTGGAATGAAAAAAAAAAGTCTTGAGTGCATACAGTGATATGTAGTCAAATTGGTTGACAACCTCAACATAAGTACACTCTAGTGCTCCTGGGGGTATTCTACAAAGCAGGATTGGCAGGTTAGCCGTGTTGTGTAGAAAATGTGTTGTGACAAATTTGGAAATTCATTTTTTTGCTAATCCTGTGTTAGCCCTGTTGGGGGTGACAACTTAAAATATATTAAGCTGTCTTTACATTTTAATATCACTGATATTTAACTGGAAATGTATCACAAACTACTGTATATGATGATTATATCCATGTTAATGACATTATCCTATATTCCAGATCATCTCCAGTCCACATCTTTGGCAACAGTAATAGTTTACATTCCTACGCCCGTCCCCCATTAGCCAGTAGCGCACCCAACCCGTCCAGAGGCCACCTCAGGGAGCGCAGGCGTGTCAGGGTAACATTTTACCTCCAGTCTCAACCTCAACCTAAGAATCATCTGGTCCTGTAGACCAAGTGATTGATTCCTCATAAATTCTGCACAACTATACTAAAATAGTTTCATTTAATGGTGTCATTGTAAGATGTTTTTTTTTTTTTTTAATTCATATTTACAACAGGCCAGCAGTGAATCGGAGTCTGGAGTTTTCTCAATGTCCTCTTCCTTTTCTGATGATGAAGACATGGCTTGGTCTCACAACTGGCCATCAACAGCCTGGCATTGTTTCCTTAAAGGTGCATACATAAACGCTCATGTAAACACTGTTTGATCCCCTTAAACCATGCTCACATACATTGAAGTAAAACCTGAGCTTCTATAAGAATGAAAATGGTCTTGAGAATGAAGCCTCTCAGCCTGAAGCACAATCAGCAGTCTAGTGTAAACATTCACTCCATAAACACATGAAAAAAAAAATAAAGTCAGTCATGCATGTTTCCTGAATCATTATCTTTTCAGTAACACATGAACACAATTTTATTTTTATATATTTGAGTGAAATTTTAATTAACAGACCAACAATTAATATAATAAAACAGTACTGATTGGTTGATAAGTGTGCTTATGATGACCAAACACAATCAAGGCTGTGTTGGAGAGAAGCTGTACAGCTTTTTGACAACAATCACAACTAGGATGAGAATGAATTACCATCATTACCATCACGACCTCTAGTGTCCAAACAACAGTACTGCATCTATTTTCTAGCATTGTATCCTCAGCATCAACACACATCTGCTTATTCATCATGTCACATTGTTGTTTTGATATTCAGGAACCCGCCTGCGCTTCCATCGAGGTCCTAATGTAGAGTGGCAGGAAGCTGATGAACTTGGGGATTCTGATGACGACTCGGATGATGAAAACATGATGCAGTCATCCTCCTCTCTCAAGGCAGGCAACAAGTAGTGATAGAGTGCCATCAATTATGTCAGAAGACACTGCTATGTTCTGGATTACTAGCATGCTTTGTATTGTTGGGCTGCTTTGCTAGATGAGCGCACAATTCAGTTCAGGAGACATGACATTGGCTTGTAATGGCCACAAGGTGGCAGTAGCAAACTTTGGAGGTGCAGAAAGTGAGAAACAAACATCAACCTAACCATTGTTTTCTGCATCACATGGTCTGAAATATAGTGATGATATTGGGGCATATTAGACAACATAAACATCAGAACTAATACACACTGTGATATACCAATAAATCAGCCAGGCCCTGTTAAACTCAAGAGAAATCAAGTTATCAGGCACCAAGTTTGTCCACCAGTTTGCCTTTGTTATGTTGTTTACAAGCTCCTCTTGCTTACAGTAACGAGTCCTTACTGTTATTTTGTTTGATTTACAGAGATATGGTTCAGAGGGGCTGAAGTTGGTGAGCCACGAAGAGACTGTATCTTTTGGCCAGGCAGTTCTCAAACTTACCTTTGACCCTGGTTCACCCGATGACGGCCTTTTAACAGCTGAATGCCGGTTGGATCACCCATTTTTTGTCAAAAATAAAGGTAAATAGTAGTTTTTCAATTGTAAATCAATTTGCAGATAACTTGTTAAGAATCTGTACAAATAGTGACTGCAGGTTATCTTTAGAGCAGCTCTGTCGTCAAATAACAGAAGGAAAATGTCAAACACAGACTTGCAATATATGGAATTGGGCTTTGCCAACAAGAGCACAACACTTATGCTGTTTGACTTGCAGGTTATATTTTTATTATTTAATTAAGAGCTTAATTATCAAAGTAATCTGTAATTTACCATCTGCATTATTCAGGGTGGTCTTCCTTTTATCCGAGCCTTACTGTGGTGCATCATGGTATCCCTTGCTATGAGATGCAACTTGGCAATGTGTGCCTACCACCAAACCACCCAGAAGCCATTAACTGCGATGACTCTGTTGTCTTTGATACTTTCAGAAGGTAATATCCTTTTTTGATTTGGCTTTGTGGAATTGTTAATGTGCTGTTATTGTTGTTTTGTTTTTTTAATAAAAAAAAATGTATAAAGGGGCCATGTAAAATTGGTTGCATGAACAATGTCCCATCTCTGCAGATCCCCTTGTCTCTATAGATTTTATAATTAATTTCCATTTGTTGTTTAGCCGGCTGCCTGCACCTTTACTGCAATGACTTTTCTGGCCACTTGGCCAGTTATGGTCTCATTATTTACATATACTTGTTGTTTTTCTACTGAAAATGTTAAGTGCAACGTTTTTCATAATAGTAGGTTCAACATGTTTTAGGTAAAGGTCCATAGACCATTTATTATTTAAATAAAAATAGTATTCTTACCTTTAACTTCTATCTTTCTTGCACTTGTAATTAAGGCAGCCTTATCTTATCATCCAAATGATCATGACTTGTCTTTTAAACAGCCTTTATTCATTATACAGGGTATCTACTACAACATTTACATGTCCAGTATGTTTATTCAACACAGTTTTTTAAACAATATTTATTGCAGAATTTTAAAACGGCAGCATACATACATATGTTAGAGAAAACTGCAGATGAAATGCAACACATATGAAAAACACACTGCCTCCCACACACACGCAATGTCTCATTTCTCTCTTGCAGTTATGACTTCACCCCACTCGACTCCTCAGCAGTGTATGTCCTTAGCAGCATGGCTCGGCAGCGCAGGACCTCCCTGTCTAGCGGGGGTGCAGTCAGCCCAGACTGCGATAAACTTGAGCGCTCCAACTCCCCACAATCCTCAACTGGCAAATCAAACAGGAGCCACACCTCAGGGACAGCAAGTGGTGCCACACCTACAAAATGCAAGCGGCCAATGAATGCCTTCATGCTCTTCGCCAAGAAGTACAGAGTGGAGTACACACAGATGTATCCTGGGAAGGACAACAGGTACGCCAAAACAAAGAACACTTCATGGAGAATATAATAGTATAGTTTTTTTGAAAAACTGAAAGAAATGCCATAGTAAAGTGTGACTTATTCATGAAGTTTTGGCCATATGATTACTTTTTTTCATAATTTGACTGAATTCATAATATTTATCTACATATACATTATATTTTTAACAAAAAAAAAACTATTTTCAGATTTTGGAAAAGTGATATTGTGTTTTTCTGCATATATATATATATATATATATATATATATATATATTTTACCATGACATGTGTCAACAGAGTCTAATAAAGCACCACTACAAATTGACATTTAATTTCTATAAATTTTTATACACTGCTGCAGATACAGATTTTACTGCCAACCTTATATAATATTAAACAGAAGCCGTACTCCATTTTCTCTAGAGGACATTAAAAATGGTAAAGTTTAGCGAAATCCCAATAAGAGAAGGTTCTGAAAAAGGTGAGTCCTTAATCTCCTATCTCCTACCTTACACCCCAGAGCCATTAGTGTCATCCTGGGTGACAAGTGGAAGAAGATGAAGAATGAGGAGAGGAGGATGTACACCATGGAGGCCAAGGCTCTGGCTGAGGAGCAGAAAAGACTCAATCCAGACTGCTGGAAACGTAAAAGAACCAACTCAGTAAGGACCAAAGTCACTGTCCTATTACATCGGTTATCTTTTTCCTAAAGCTTCCACATTGTGTCCATAGTGCATATTTGATTGTTCTTAACCTATGTGGGGTTCTAATAATGTGTCCACCCTTGTCTTTGAACAGGGTTCCCAACAGACCTAATAATCCTGCAGAAACCCAGCTGCTGGCGTTTTGACATGGAGAGGAGCTGGACAGAGTCTGATGGACCGCTTGATGCCTCTTAGCTCTCCTGTATTCTTGAGACTCAACTGTGATGCTGAATTCACTTCACGCTTTTTGTAACCTTGAAACATTATAAGAGACAAACCAGAATTATGAACTATAAACAAAAACATGTAATCTAGTCACTAACATATGTGCATATATTTTCTTATATCTTTAATGTCAAAGACCTCTTATTCCCCCAATAGGAATGGACCTTCTCATTTATTTCAGGTTATTTCATATTCAAGGTTGACAAAATGAGAGCATGTGGTGCTATGCTTCAGGTTAGAAGGAGCAGTAAACAACAACAAGTGTCTATTTATAATTGTAAAAAGGGGAATTTTAGCTAACTTTTTCACAACTGTTCAAATTGATTATATTTGTAAGATTCAATATATTGCACAGATTGGTAACCCTTTCATACATTTTGTAATACAGTATATATTCTATAGCTGAGCTATTGCCAACAGTTTGCGATGTTGCCCTTCCAAGGTTTTAGATTTCTGCCCAACCGCCAGGCCATATGATGAGAGGGCTTTCAGCATGTGGTGGTGGGTTTACACTCAGTCACAAGGCACTTCAGCTGCAAGTGTTTGTTTCTTTTGCACTTTATATAAATATGTAATCTAATCCTATACAGCCATTGTATACAGGTGAAAACCATTTGTATAATACAGCTAGTATCTAGACAGTTAGCCGTTTGACACAATCATGGCCCAGCCGCCGTGTTCTGCTTTCAGGTTGCTCTTGAATTTTAAGTGCTTTGTTCATAATGTACAGGTTTCACAGCCCCAACAACCTCTTGCACAAAATATCCTTGTATCATATTATAAATAATTGTTTTTTAAACTTGCATCTTATCCAAGTGTTTGGTTTCTTTTTCATAAACTGTAATCACAACCTGTCTGGATGCTTGGCTTTGTGTTTCAATGCATGCTGACATTTTCTTGCCCGTCTTTTGTTTTGAATAATTAGCGTCTGAGCGCAGTCAAAGACTGGCGAAGACCCTATTGAAATTGGTCCCTTTGTTATTATTATTATTATGAAAAAGTAAACGTGATTTGCGTTGCCTGATCATATTCGAAAACTCACAAAATTTGGAACATAGGTCAATCTCCGATGAAAATTTTGTCTTTTAATGGTCTCAAAAAGGGGCGTGGCCAAATGGCGCGCCAGCGCCATTTTGAAAATTAAGGAAATTGGGCCCCTCAAACAGGAATGGCGTAGAGACATGAAATTCGGTAGGGACGTTTGTAATGGGAATCTGCACAAAAAAGTCTCAAGAACCCATATCCGAAAACGAACGGTTCGGCCGCCATAATAAACTGAAAACGGCGTTTTCGCCGTTTTCCGCCATTTTTGGGCGTGGTTCGTGAACAAACTCCTAGAGATTTCATGTGGTCAACGTCACATTTGGTCTGACCGACGTGCAGCTTCAGCTGTCCTTCCTCGACAGAGAGTTTGTTGTTAAAGTGTTGTCATCTCAGACAATGTGGCCGACAAACACTCTCTGAACTTAACACCGCTCCTTCTTCCTCTGCCTTTATAGAGCTTTTGTTTGCTTTCTCCCGGTTCCTTGTTTCTGCTCTTGTAATTTCCTCTCATGTCTTTTATCCATTTCTATTTATCTTTTTCTCTGTTTTTTTTTTCAGCACAGTGATAGAGAGGATTGCAGGTATCCATAGCAACATGTTTGCAAGCTTGTGTGTGTGTGTGTGATCTGCATGTGTAGCCTCTTGTCCGAGACACAACGTAAGGAGCTTACCTCGGCGCTAATTAACCGTCGCCGTGGTAATTGGAAGGGTCAAGTGAGCAGGCCAATTGGCTCACCTTCCGAAATCATCCGCCGCCATCCCTCTCTCCTTTTCTCCTCCTCTGACAACTTGGCTACTCCACCTTCACCTTCAAAATCTGGTTTTTAAGTGTTTCCTGCACGAATCCCGCCACTGGCTGTTAGAGGGAGACCTAATCTACGCATTTCAAGCGTTTTTAGCATTTC